>JAXQGX010000686.1:0-12443 GCA_037040455.1 Irpex sp. P115-07
GTAATGGGATTTAATGTGACGCCTGAAAGAGCGTACAGAACGTGTACACATTCATGTGATGGTGAAGGTGTGACTACCAAGCTTCAGACTTAAGACGACCCTGAGGACGCAGCGGCTGCTGTAAAGGTGAAACTAGACTGTTGAGCAATGCGAAAGCGTGAGGAGACGTGAAGTATGTCACCGTGGGAGCCGCCAGTCTTCCATTGTCCCTTACCAGCAAGATCTGTCCTCATCCAATCGCCTATGGTCCTATCAACCTCCAATACTGGCTGGAAAGTGTTAGACGAGCCGTCTGGCTCAAAAGTGCCACTCGCATATGTGGAGGGACGTGAGCGAGCTTCGGTGGCTGCATACTGGAGGTGCTGGCAGCGTGGCGAATCTATGACAGTTGGTCAAAGACTCTGAAGATCTGAACCAAGATTTGGGATGTGACGATGATAATCCGTACCTCGATAGCGAGAGGGACAATGACGGGGCGCTGGGAGCGGAAACCTTTGTGCATCTCACTTTACTCTCCCTCGAGGCAGCCTCGCTGCAAGATATATCGGAAGCGCCGCCATGAGGCGGTCGGGAGTGATGCTGGATGAGTCCATGGGTCAAGGCGGGTGATAACGTGAAGACAATGATCGAGTGAAACTCACAGGGCGGGCGGGCGTCTACAGATAGCGTCGGCAGTCGGGCAATGGAGGTCAAAAGGCGTGTTTCTATGGGAGGGAGGACAGTAGAGGGGAAGCTTAGGAGGGGCAAAGGAAGTGCATTGGGGGAGGGGGGTTTTCTACATCTAGGCGACAGTTCTGACAGGTCTTATATACCTGAGTGGTTGTTTGGCTCCCTCGCTGGTGGACCCACAGACAACTACAACAGACGATGTCGTGTACAAAACATACACTGATGCTACAACCCTCGTGTGATAGGCGAGGTACTCATATCTTATGCAGTGGCTCCATCAGTCCAATTGTTAGAACTCAGATAATTCGCGAGGACTCACATCGCACCCAATCCCGCACCATCGTGGGCGACCAAGACACGGAAGGTGGCCCGCTCGTGATCATGTGGCGAGCCACATCGACTCTCCTGCAGCCTTCTTGACACGGTTCATGACTGCCAGCCCTTCTCTTTCCTCCGCTACTGCCTCGATCAAAATGATATGGACACCGGCGGCCTCCAAAGAGAGGAAGCCGTCAAATAATCGCTGTGCGGTAACAGACGGTTCGGACAATGGGCCTAGAGCATATCGATTCCATGAGATAGCCGGGGTATCAGGGAGCTTATCCAATAGAAGAGAGTCTGAGGGAGTGAGCACGCCGACTCGTATTTCTCCCTTATGATCCCTGAACCGCTCCTGCAGAGATGAAACTAGCTTCTCAACCGAGATGGCTTCCGTGTCAGCTGGGTGACTTGACGTTGAGTTGGAGTGCAGCAGAATGACTGGTACAGCAGGGGAATAGTGTCGATATTTCATGCCTGGGGTGGTTGGTGCATGTTCCACTGCTTCGTCCTGGTAGTCGCGCCGGTGAACAAGAACTCGTGGGACGGCTGCCGTACCCTGCCAATCCTGCTGCAGAACTTTCTCCAAGTCTTCGACAGTTACTCCGCCTGGTCTGAGTACACGAATGTTCCCATCTTCACCTAACCCATCTACTACAGTGCTCTCCAGCCCGACGTCGCATGCTCCACCGTCCAGGATGAGATCGAGCTTCCCTTCCAGGTCGCGGAAGACGTGTTCGGCTCGAGTAGGACTGGGTTTTCCTGAAGAGTTTGCACTGGGTGCGGCGATAGGAGCATCTGTGATGGCGATCAAAGCCCGCGCGACGGGGTGAGAGGGCATGCGCACAGCGACGGTGGGCTGGTTTGCAGTTATGATGGAGGGTACTATGCTGCCATCCGAGGGGAACAGCAAGGTCAATGGGCCTGGCCAAAAGTGTCGCACGAGTATTTGGTATGAGACGGGTAGTTGATACGATTTGGGTAAGAGACGGCGGAGCATGGCCTCGGAGGACACATGAACGATGAGCGGGTTGTCCGCGGGTCTTCCTTTGGTAGAGAATATTCGAGCGGCAGCTACGGCGTCCAGTGCGAGAGCACCAAGCCCGTAGACTGTTTCTGTAGGAAATGCGACCACTTGCTGATCCTGCAGCAGTATAGCTGCATCGTGCAGAGCCTCTAGAGTTTGTGGGTCAGCGACGTCCGGGTTAGTGGTAGGGAAAGAGATGGAGGAAGGATCGCAGCTTAGCACTCTCGTGCGCGATGCTACAGTGGCCATGTCTCGAAATCTCTGACGAACGCGATGGTGCAGTTTACGGAGGGTTTGGAAACATTGCATTGCGGGTCTGAGGCGTTTTGAGTCACGAAATTTGGCTGGCCCTAAAATATGGGAGATAGACGCGCGTGAGACCCTAAACAGGAAATGCTGCAGGACCAACGAGATCTCGCCGTAGATTTTGCTCGACTCTCATCTCAAAAGCCAAAATGTCTAGCATAGACGCAGTCTCGATTTTTGCGGAAGGCACCTTCGAAGAGCAGGTAAATCAAGCCACGATGTAATCCATCGCATAGATGTTCACGGGTGTCTTCACGTAGATCAGGGAGCTCGTAAATTACTTGGCTCAAGGCCGCTCGGACGAGGAGAAAGCCAGCTTCACCCAACCATTCGAAGATGCATTAGCGACCGCAGAAGGCCAGAAACCCTTTGAAGAGGACAAGGAGCGGAGGAGAGCAGTATTTGAGAAAGTGGTCCCGGAGGTCAAGGGACTTGGCCAAGGCTCAGAGCGAGGTACGTCCTCGTCCTAGTTTAACAGATCTCACTTGCTGAGTGGCAGCGTGCAGAGATCGAAGGGTTCTTCAACCTATTCTTTGCACACTTCTTGAACCTGCTTCCCCTTGACTCTTCAAGCACGAAAGAACATTTCAAGTCAATACTGCAGGCCATCACATCCTCTGATTCCTCGCCTGTGAAATATCGCATGTAGGAGAAAGTGCTGCCTTCCCGTCATAAGGCTATTAACCCGTAATCTAGTCTTACCACCCTCTTCAATGCCCTCCCTCGCACCTCCGGCCTTCGTCTACCTGTCAACGAAACCCTCATTCAGCTTGCTAGTGCCGAAGATGAACTGGATCGTCTGCAACTATCGCTACCCGAAGTCAACAAGTGGTTGTCCGAGTGGGAAATCTCCAGCGAGGAGAAGAGCTCGTACCTGAAAACCCTCGTTGACACTTATGCTCAAAGCGAACCGTACGTTTCTCACCTATTGCTTGGGTCTGCCCAGGCTGATCGCGTCGTTCGTAGACAAACTTCCTACGAATACCAACTCGCCTACGTTCGCTCCCTCCCACCTTCGTCCTCACAATCTGCTGCTCTCGACCTCGTAGCATCCGCTCTCCGTCTCCCTTCTGTCTTCGATTTCGATGCCCTGTTCCGCCTGGACGCCGTCGTCGCCGCAAAGGACTCCGAACTTTACTCTCTCCTTCAAATCTTCCTCAACGACGGTCTCGCAGAGTACCGCGCATGGGCAGGGAGCCATGCGGCGGCTCTCACTCAATACAGTGCGTGTTTCCCTCCCATCCACTCTCTGTGTTTAGCTGACTTTGACTTTGACTTCAGACCTCGACCAGGCACAGCTCGAGCGCAAGATCCGCGTCTTGAGTCTGACTACGCTGGCCTTCCAAAACATCGGCCGTGACCTCTCATACTCTGCCATCGCAGAAGTTCTGCAAGTTGAGCCCACAGAGGTCGAACGATGGGTCATCGATGGTTCGCACCGCCATTTTCCTTCCAACATCGGCCGACTAGCTAACTTGTTCGTTTAGTTCTGCGCACAGGACTCGTCGTCGGCAAGCTCTCCCAGACGAACAAAACCTTCCATGTCATCCGTGCTTCCGCGCGCGCATTCGAGCGTGCTCAGTGGGAGGCCCTCGAGTCTAGCCTTGTGGCGTGGAAAACTGGTCTCGCGAGTGTGCGGGACGTTATCAGTGCCACCAGGAAGAAGAACGCTCCTCCCCCTGCGGTCGCCGCCGCCGCCGTGACATCTGAGCCTGCCGCTGCTGCTACTAATGGTGCTGAAGCCGTGGCTGCTTAATCTCGTGTATCATCTTGCTGTGTGTAGCTTAGAAATGCATACCATCGTTGTAGCATTATCGATACTAGGGTTGTGTCGCAAATATACGTGGGGAGTGCCGTGTTACTTCTAACTTGAAGGTATAGAGCATAAACAGTGGCTTATCTACCAAGCATTCTATCCACCATCTACATAAAGCCAAAGACATTTACCACTCTCCGTCGAAACCAATGAAGCCTACAACATTGTCAGTCAGCCGAATACTCCGCGCCATAACATGCGTATTACGGGATGGGACGCACCAGTCAACAAAAACACCGGGAAGAACCTCTTCTTCTCCAACGACGAGCACCAATTCCACGCAGACGTAAGCCGTCCATCTATGCACGATCCTGCATCGAAGAAGTTGTCCGCGCCAGAGCCGTCGAAGCCATGGCGGAAGAAGTCGCCCAGGATCTCACGGCACAAGCCTTCTTCAGAGCCGAACTCGTCTTCGATGTAGGATCGCAGGGCGGGTTTGTCCATGAGAGACGGGATGTGGGAGATGGTGTTGCAGATGGGAAGGAGAATGCGATAGATTTGTGAGTATTTGTCTGTAGGGAGGAGGGCGTTAGTTTGTGATACTGTGTAGTATGGGGACGGGTTGAGATAAGGCGTACCGATGAACATGAGGGCGTTGGGGACGTTGTGGTCACCCATGTGTATGACAGAAGAGCCTACCCACGACCCGATACTGCGTTGAGCACGGTTCAAGATAGCGTGCATCATTCGGGAGGTCTTGGGTGCTGCTTGAACTCGGTTGAGGCCTTGGCCCGTGTCACGAAGTCTGTAAGGTACGTTTTCTGCCAGTAGATCGGACTCGGCGAGATACCATAGGTGGAACATATCTAAACGAATTGACATGTTAGTTCAGGACGCGTTGTGTTGAGAACAAACCCACCATGCAAGATCTCCCGCCACAACGTCAAGCTCTGTAGGACATAGGCGTACTGCTTCGAGTGATCATGACTCAATCTCGCACCACCCTTGCCACTCTTGATAGCTAAACTGCTCTTGTTGTCTTTCGGATGCGTAGCGTGGAAGTATTGCTTTAGGTACAAAATCATCCTGTCGCAAGGATCGCGATTTGTCCTCAAGAACGCATGATTATCGCCTATGCTGTACAGGCACTGCCGCACTTGCTCCTGCGATAAGCCTTTGCGCGAGTACTTTGCTGAGAGCACTTCGACGGCCTTTTCTTTCGCCTTGATGTCTTTTTGAACGTCGCGGCGTGTTCGACCTTCGGAATAAATCTCCTTGGTGGCAGTCGAGATGAGATCTTCACGCAGAAGGTCTAGAGAATCGGCTTCTTCGAGGACGGTGTAGACGGTTCTGATGGGTTTTACAGATGAGAAGCCAAGCATATTTTTGACCTCAGGCGTTTGACTGTCCTATCTATGAGTCAACATCATGGCCACTTGCCAACAGTAAATTAGTACTCACTTGAAGCAAGTATATCAGCTTTCCATAGGTCGATCGCATCTTATCCGGGTTCATGATCTTGTGGCGTCTTCCGAGCTCGAACACCTGCTGGTAGAACTCCTCATTCGCAGCAAAATCACGATCAGAGAACAGCTCTTGTCCTTGCTTGTAGTCTGCACTGAGAACGAGACCACCAAGGATAGCGCATAGCTCTCGGATCTGATGCACTATTCGCTTCGCCTTGGAAAGCTGGAACCCAATGGTGTCAATCTTGTCCGTGTACTCTGAGACATTGAGGGCAGCTTCCAGTAATCGAAGGTATTTGCGTTCTCCGAATGTCAGACGTAATGGGATGAACTTCGAGCGCTCTACGAACCATTCGCCGACGTTGGAACCAGCTTCGGGCTGTGCCTGGAGGGCTAGAGGATTTTCTACGCCCGTGACTAGATGTTCGAGTTCGTCGTCAGAATCACCCTCGGCATCATCCACGTCCATCTGTACCCTTGTAAGTACGACTATACGCTGAATCAAAGATGTGCTCACTTCTTGACTGCCGCCCTTGGCCTGCGGCCCGTCTGAGGCATTGTTCGGTGCAGGCGTTGAAAAAACAGAGAGTGGCTTTGCAGGATGGCTCTTGCGAGAACCTTTACGGTGTTGCGCGGCAAAGCAGACTTCGCAATAATCATCTGCACACGCCTCACAATGAAGCTGGGCGGGTTGATCTGGAAGGTACCCATTACATTCAGTCAGCTGCACGAGGCGGGAGAAACACTCATCATACCTTCACACTCGATACAAAAGCCCTGAGCTGCCTCGGTTTCCTTAACTTCCTCGTCCCAACCTCCCTTCGGCCTGTCCTTGAAGTCGGGGTGTTCAAGCTGGTCATTTTCTTCGTCTAAGATTGTGGCGAGCGAGAAGGCACCAGCGGTCTGCGCTTCATTTGTAGCCTGCTCAGCTTCGCTTGAAGACATGTTGTGGTCTGGGCTACCCCAGAAGTAGTGCTTTACTTGGGAAAGCAGTTTTACTGTGCTTTTTCTGCACGCGTGTGGAGGGACGTGGAGGAAAGAGGGAGACGCACGGCAGCCACGCTCCCAAGTCGCATTGCCTCGAGCTCACATCAGCACCATGTCAGGAGATATTTGGATGTTGTAGGGATTGGTGGGGAGAGACATAGCACCATGCAAAGGATAACAAGAAGTTCGTAGACCACTTCAAAAGCTACATGGCGAGAAGAGACAAGCTGTTAGAATGGGAACCTCCCGGTCAGGCTTAGCACAGCGGCTTTGCGCCTCTCGCACTTTATCTCATGTTCACCACAACCACCTCCACCAGTCCAATGCAGTTATGTTCTTTGCAGTACCGACCTTCAGCACACGTGGAATAGCTACGCAGCAAAATAAAACACCATCGCCGCAGTGCGCCTGACGTGTTGTGCATAGCCACGCGTTTCTTAAAACACCTGAATCTCAATCTACACTTCCTCCCAACGCTCATCTCTCTACGACTCGGTATTCTTTAAGGATTGAAATTACAACTCTAAATCTAGTACTGGACGGCGATGAGTTTCTTTGGCAGGTCAAACAACCCCAACTCCAGTTCACAGGGACTGCCCTCGCAGCCATACCAGAGGGTCCCTCAGCCACCCCAGCAACGCGTACCTGCGCCAAGATATGAAGATCCCAGGGGGTACGAGAAACAGGGATATGGCAGACCACCCCCGTCACAGCAGAGGGGTCAAGGGTGCGCTACATCTATCCGTAATTTCAAGTAAACGTTGTTAACTCCTATGTAGCTATGAAGTTGTGTCTGCTCCTAGTGAACAGCTCGCTATGACCAATGCCTTGATAACGCACCCGTCGGACTTTCAGGCTGGGCAGCATGTCATGGTAAAGCAGCAGTTCGCCGCAACAGTCAGGTATGTCACTCATCACACGTCCCTCTCGACACACCTCTTACACCTTATAGACATGATAACACCGGCAAGATACTACCTGGTCAGGTCGGCGCTGGAGCTGTTCAGCGACAGTGGATGGGTCTCTCTGCCCAAGGAGACAGCGTATCCGTTGAGCCTGTACCATACATCCCGTCCTACCTGCAGTCCATAGACATCAGCGTCGACTTCTTGCGCCGAGGACACGAGATTGCAGAAGCGTTCTCAGCCGACGACATGGCCAAACTCTTCGTCAGAGCGTTCAACGGTATGATCTGGAATGTCGGGCAGCTAGCTATTTTCGAGTTCCACGGACAGAATTTGAAGCTGCAAGTTACTGGCTTGAGTGTCGTCGACTTGCCCAATGCACCCTCAGGAGGCCGCTCGCCAGACAACGTCGGAGTTGTTATGGAGAAGACGGACGTCAACTTCCTGAAGGCGGCAAACAGCGCGATAAAGATCAAGTCGAGCGCGAAGAAGTGAGTAGGCATGAAACTATACACTTGAGCGGGCTTCTCATGCGCGCATTAGAGCACCCTCCAATGCCATTATCGCGCCTAACTTCAAGTTCGAGGATATGGGTATCGGAGGTTTGGACTCAGAATTCAGCACCATTTTCCGTCGTGCCTTTGCATCTCGTGTCTTCCCTCCCGGCCTAGTCGAGAAGCTCGGTATTCAGCATGTCAAGGGTGCGTACAGCGCGAGACTACTTCATATACCTAATTAACGAGAAACAGGTATCCTCTTGTTCGGACCACCCGGTACTGGAAAAACCCTTATGGCTCGGCAAATCGGGAAGATGCTCAATGCACGCGAGCCGAAGATTGTAAATGGTCCTGAAATCCTGAACAAATATGTCGGTGCGTCTGAGGAGAATATTCGTAAACTCTTCGCAGACGCAGAGAAGGAGGTCGGTGCCATTAGCTACGGCTCTTGTTTCCTAGTACTAATGGAGCACCTCCGTACGTTTAGTACAAGGCTAAGGGCGATGAAAGTGGCTTGCACATTATCATCTTCGATGAGCTGGATGCTATCTGCAAACAGCGTGGTTCGACCAACAGCGGGACTGGAGTCGGTGACAGCGTCGTCAACCAACTTCTATCGAAGGTCACATCTTTCAGAACGGACCTTGGACATTACTGACGCGTACACACAGATGGACGGTGTTGATCAACTGAACAATATACTCATTATCGGTATGACGAACCGTCTCGACATGATCGACGAGGCGCTACTTCGTCCAGGCCGTCTCGAGGTCCACATGGAGATCTCACTCCCGGATGAAAAGGGTCGTTTGCAGATTCTCGGCATTCACACTACGAAGATGCGAGAGAACGGTATCATGGACTCTGACGTAGACCTATTGGAATTGGCGCAATTGACGAAGAACTTCTCCGGTGCTGAGATCAACGGTTTAGTGAAGAGTGCGACTAGTTTCGCTTTCAACAGGCATATCAAGGTATGGCTAGCCAATACATGTGACTGCTTCACAACTGACAGAGCCTAGGTCGGTACTATGGCGGGTGTTAGTGATGATATCGAGGATCTGCGAGTGAACAGGCAGGACTTCTTGGACGCCTTGAACGAAGTCACGCCAGCATTCGGTGTCGCCAAGGAAGAGCTCGAGATGGTCATCCAGAATGGCATCATCCACTATGACCCCACCGTCGACGAAATTCTGCGCTCTGGTCAACTGTTCGTCGATCAAGTTCGCACATCGACAAGGACCCCTCTTGTCAGCTTGCTCCTGCATGGGCCCCCTGGATCCGGAAAGACTGCTTTGGCTGCTACTATCGCGAGGTCTTCGGATTATCCATTCATGAAGCTGGTTTCACCGGACGACATGGTTGGGTTCTCGGAATCCCAGAAGGTTGCTGCTATCAGCAAGACCTTTGCTGACAGTTACAAGAGTCCGCTCAGCGTTATTGTCGTGGATAGCATCGAGCGACTACTCGGTACGTAGCCTTTTCATCATGCATTCGCAGGCATTAAAATTGATATATCCTCGCGTTCATAGACTTCACTGCTATTGGACCTCGCTTCTCCAATTCGGTTCTACAAACACTCATGGTCCTCTTCGCCAAGCGTCCACCCAAAGGTCGCCGTCTTTTGGTCATCGCAACCACATCACTCCGCCCCATCCTCACCGACCTCGGTCTCTCCGAATCATTCGACGCGGAGATCCGCGTACCGCCTCTGTCAAGTCTCACAGCTCTGGAGCACGTCATCAACGAGGTGGACTTGATACCCAACCCGAGAGAACTCCAGCGCACGATGGAGATGCTCGAGCAGGCTGGCTTCGGCGGACAAGATGGAAACGGCTTGAACATTGGTATTAAGAAGTTGTTGAGCGTGATTGAAATGGCGAGGCAGGAGCCTGAGGCTGTTGGCGAGCGTTTGGTCACGTCCCTCATGGGCTTGTAAATTGTCGTGTAACATAGTGGAGAAAGAGTACTAGTGTAGGTTTAGATGAGGACATTGGAACAATTCATCGTGGACACTGTCTCACTGTGACTGATTGTCTTGAGACTCATGAATGGGGCAACACAAACTCTTCCAAATCCAACATATTATCGATTGAGGAAACTATCCAATCTAGTGAGTGCTCCGTTAACGGAAGCATACAACGTATTCCGTGCGCAGACACTGCCTCTAAAGCTCATGCCTAAATATCATAACATTACCGCGAAAGAACGCTCTGATACCCTAAAGATCCTGTCGGAGAAGTTCAGTTAATGCTCCTTGAAGAACTCCCTCAGAACATCGGCGAAGATGCCAACGGCCTTCTTCATCTTGGGGAACTGAATATGAAAAGAGATTTTGTAAGGGATACAGTAGGTTATATGGAGCAACCAGAACATACCTCGGCGTTGCTGAAGCTGACACGGAAGTGGCCCTCTCCTGCATCCACGATCTCGTCGGTTGAAGCGAAGAACCAACCGGGTGCGACGAGGAGGCCACTCTTTGCAAGAGTCTCCCACAACTTCGCCTCGAGGGTGTCTTCGTCGCCGGCCTGGAAACCAGGTACATTCTCAAAGTGCAGAGAGAACTGAATCCGCCGCACGGTCAATAAGGGGATGATACAAGCATCGATAACTCCTACTTACCCAGAGGAACATGCCAGATGTGGGCGGAACAAGGCTGAAAAGCTTTCTCTGTCTGAGCTTCTCCGACATTTCGGTCGGCTTGAAGCTAAACTCAAGGACCTCCGAGCCCTGCCATACACCCTTAGTGCCAACTGTCCTTGATACCTGGAACTCCTCGAGGAGAGTATCGATGAAGAAGTCACGGCGGCTACGATACTCGACGGCAAGGCCTGCACATTTCCGATGAGCCAAAGACACCTAAAAAATGAAACATGTGGTTTTTTGACTAACCATGAAGCCAGCGGATGTAGCCATCATATTGCCAGGTGTTGAAGAGCTGCGTGATTAATGACTGAAATGAGGTAATATTAGCATGTTGCAATTGGCCTTGTGGCGTTAGCACATAATATTCGTCTTACCTGACCGAATCCACATGGTGCCTGTGTGGAGGTCTCTCCTGCTCTTTCGAAACGTTCGGCCAGTTGTGGTGCACAAGTGAACCAGCCAAGTCTGCTGCCGGGTGCGATGTACTATGCGGCTGATTGAGTCTCCTGCCCAACAGTAATGTGGGGTAAGATCACAAACCTTCGAGAACGTATCCAGTCGAACGACTCGCCCCTGATAATCGAACTTTAGGTAGCTAGGAGCCAAGCTCGAGACGAATTCCTCTGTCTCGTGCTTCAACGCCTTCGTGCTACGCTGGTCCTTCGGCTTGTACACTCCCTGCTGCAAGAAGTAATACGGATCGTCCTCCACGATAATGACATCTAAAAACCGTGTGAACACGTGTGAGTATACCGCCGAGAAGCACCCACATACCGAATTCAACAGCGATAGCATAAATGGCCTTCTTCCGTTCAACTCCCATAGTCTGGGAAAAGATAGCCTATTAAGAATATGTCCATCCCGAGATAGATGGATGACTTACCGCACCACTGGGGTTTTGGCCAACGGGAACTGTATAGATAACATGAGGTCTCCTTGCGCCCCGGGCCTCCTCGTCCCACTCAGCGAGGACCTTTCGCAGAGAGTCAGCGCTCAAACCCTCCGAGTCCATGGCTACGGGAATTGGGCGGATGTTGTATGGGGCAGCAGAGGCAAGGGCAGACGGATATGTCCATTCTTCAACGAGGAAGAAGTCTCCAGGGTTGCAAAGTGTGAGAATCGCACGAGTCCATGCGTCCGTGTTGCCACCGTGCAGGAGAATCGTCCAGTTCTCGTATGCTGGCTGGTAGACTTTGGCAGAGAACTCCTTGATGAACTTCTGGAGAGGTAGAATGCCCGCTGCTGTGCCATATTGGAGAGCAGTCGCGAGATTGACTTCATTCTGCTCGTCGGTGACGTACTTAGGGATGGTGATGTTCGTGGTCTTATCTTTCGATGAGCCCGCGCCGAACAGCTTCCACACCCACGACAGACCCGAAGAGCGCTCCTGAGAAGGCTCCAGGGAGTATGCATCGTGGACCAGCACTATCACTTGTGAGCTAGGGCTGATAGATAGTGGCAAGTAAGGAGCATACCGTTGGCAGACACGTCCGCAAAGGGGAAGTAGTCGGGGTGGGGCATACCTAAGCACTTGTGAGTACAGCATCGACTGCGTCGCGTCTACACTTACCGCCAGCTAATACGATAGTGTCCTTGTTCAGAATGAACTTCTGGAGCCCCTTGAGAGGCGAGACCTGCCTCCTCTTAGCAAGGTCTGAGATATGGTGAGTGAGGTCAATCGCCTGGGATCTCTTCTCTGCCGACATAGTTAACTGCTAGTGCGATGCAAGGAGGTCAGGATTGTCGATGAGGAGGTGGGAGTGAGACAAAGGAGGCCGCGGGAGACTTGTGGCATAAATAAAGTGTTCCGGCCACATTTCCGCATCCGCACCAGCATGACTAACGGCGTCAGTGTGAGAGCTAAGA
>JAXQGX010000687.1:0-12598 GCA_037040455.1 Irpex sp. P115-07
CGCAGTGCGTCGGCATACTGGCGACGAGCAGCTTCTTCCTCGGCTAGTGCTTGGAAGTAATCAGAGTCGGGGCGGGCGTACGAGTACGTCGGTGCGCCGTAAGGGAAGTAGCTGGTAGGGAACATAGTTGTGGTAGTAGTGTGCGTGTGTGATGCGTGTAAGTCAGTGACGACGAATAGGAGGGCATGCGGAGGAGGCGAGGCTTATGTACCTTTACCATCTTCATTCCTGAATATTCGACCTTCGTCGTCGTTTCGCAGAACGTCGGTATTGAGGAGCCGAAATCTCGAGAACATGTTCGTCGGGTGACGCAGATGATGCCCGAAATTTCTCGAATGACTGCCGTTTTGGGAAGTCGTCGGGCAGGCGCCTCCATCTCCGGGCTTGACCGCGAGGTTTGGCGCCAGTATTATTCTTGAACTCGTCCACGACATCCGCGTAGGTGCATCACGTATTGTTGGTAAGAAAAGCGGCGCAGAAACTCAAGTATCAGCATTTTATTCATTTGTTACCTCCTGACAGTCAACGCCGTAGTCCGAAATAATTTCAACCGTACTTGAAGCCATTCCCGCCTGTGTTCTCGCAGCAAAATTGGAGTTCCTCCAGGTCTGAAGTGTCGAACCGTACATGCTCTGACTTTCGTTACTCTCATAGCACCAATCTACCACGAAGTTGTCCTACAGCGACAACCATACTAATGCTAGTGCTGCAGGTTTTGTCTCGTGAAGAACATGCAGCGGCGCTGTAAGCTTATGTGTGTAGTCGTCATACAAGCTCAAACGCCTCGCCTAACAGGCATGCGCTCAGTTAGAGCTCCCTACTTATCTTGAATCATGGGTAATAGCTGACACTTG
Organism: Irpex sp. P115-07; assembly: GCA_037040455.1. Classification (NCBI taxonomy): domain Eukaryota; kingdom Fungi; phylum Basidiomycota; class Agaricomycetes; order Polyporales; family Irpicaceae; genus Irpex; species Irpex sp. P115-07. Next base: position 855 of record JAXQGX010000687.1, read on the forward strand.
CGCTCACGGAAAGGCAGTTGTACCCAATGGTATCCAGCCGTTGGGGTCACCTGTATTCATCGAGTGAAAATAACAGATTTGTTGCAGTTACATGGGTACTGGACATACAACTCAGAGGCCGCATCCATACTTCATATGGCTGTTGTTTTTGTTCTCACCTCCAGGTGAGTGTTCGACACTTCCTACAGTTGACATGTTGATTCTCTATGTTCCTGCTTCTGAACAAACATACACCCCCAGATCGCGAACAGACGATACGTCGGCACGTACCTCACGGCGAGCCGACTCGGCGGTGCTAACCTCTGGTGTGGCGTTCCTCTCGATCGTGATCGCACTCGAGTCTCTTCGCCTCTTTCAAGCTGTCAGGCTGCAGCGTACGTGTCGGTGAGTGTGTATTGCACATGACTGAAATAGGACGCCCACGCGTTCAAGTTATATCAGATGACCCGCCTTTTGCATTGAAATTGTCTGACGATGTGCCTCTTTCTCGACAGAAACCTTCCTGGATGGCGTGGGCCCCTCTTTTCTGTTTTCTGCGGTACGCGTCTGTACCTGTCGCCCTGAAGTCTAGCAAGGATTTCTAAGTACACGAAGCCCATATCCATTCAAGGGCATACGTGTCTCGAGGGCCTTCCGGGGATCACACGACCATGTCTGCCGCTAACACTTTCAATTGATTCCTCCAGGTTCCAGACTCGGAGAACCGCTGCATGCACAGGCAGGGACGAGTGACGCTTGTCGATGTAGACGATCGATAGTGACGATCGTAGGCGCAAGTAGGTCATTTGTTTCTGACGCGTCCAGTACGTGTGCGTTTTGTGCCCTCGAAAGCAGTGACTATTGGTCATCTGATGACTTGCTATCTACTAAGTACACGCTCACACACGCCGTACCCTAGAAAAGCTCGACACATCCACCCGCCAATCATATGCATCGAAACTGGAGTTACAGGGAAGTCAGTAAGGGGGTGCTCTGGGGGAACACAAGCCAACGTCGTCATGAAGTAGAGCATTGACAGAAGAACTGAATAGTGAGCAGATGTCGATGACTTGCACACATCGTTCACGTCAGTATCTCATACTAAACTTCTTCGCAGGACTGACCCTCGAAGTGACAATATTCACCTCCCGAACTGCATTTGACGAGCCCAGCTGCTCCGAGTCGAAACGTCCAGATGCCCATGATGAGCGGGCAATGACAGTCTCGGAACAGCGTATTCACACTGCGTCAAAGTCGATCTCTCGGACCAATTTTGATTATTCAAGTCAAGAAGTCGCACGTACATTGACAAATTCATACATACGAGCAAAAGAACGAAGAAGAACGAAGACTTTGGAACTCACGAACGATCGCGAATCGACAACTCGACGCGCACAGAACGGAAGCGACAACTCGAATTCTAGACTGGGGAAACTGAATTACGTTGCCCCGCACCCGCATTCAATCCATCCTTCTTCGACGTGAACCCCGCATCCGAGGTCAAGGGAAGTGGAGAAGGGATGCACTGGAGAAGACGCGTGAGAGTTCCAGGTCATCATTACGTCCGAGTAGCTATAAATATATGACACAAGTAGCTCATCATAACCCTACTTTCGAAGAGTACTCAGGGTGTTAATGAATCATTCATCATAGTCTGTTACGTCCCACGTAGAGTAACAAGTGGTGGCCACGGCTGGACTTCTGTGGTAGGATCCGAGAGTAATGAGTATACACGTGAGAGAGAAGAGAACGTATGAAGAGTGAATTGTGAGCAGCGAGATCCGCGGGCCTGGGTAACTCATGAGCAGCAGTGCTCTCGAGACGGACTTCGAAGTTTGAACAACGGTCACACACGAGGGAGAATAGGACACACTCATATTGAGGAGAGGCGAGAGTGATGATGAATTCGAAGTTTCGAAGGCGATTATACATGTACATCCGAGTCGAGCAGAGCGGTAAGTATACGAAAGCAAGCGAGGTGAGTATTGGTGCAAACAAGAATCTACGTATGTCAAGGCGATGGAAATGGTTATGAGCGTTGAGGAAAAGAAAGAAATCGTCCACGCGTTCTACGTTGGCGAGCAGGAAACAAGAATTGAAGATGGGGCGTAGGGATGTGGTGGGTGAAACGAAAAACATGCGCACATGAGAGTGCGTGTGCGGGAATCTTGTACAGATACACGTCAGAACTAGCATCGGCCAGTCATAACCGTAACCAAGAAGCCTCACGAGGCTCATAAAGGCGCAGCCACTGCGTGTATATGGTGTACACAAGTTCGGGGTCCTTGTACTGGAGACGTGGACATGGCATGGGAAGGAACACGTCAGCACCAGTGGTGCCGCGCCTGATGTGTAGGTGTCAGACTCTGGAATACCAGAGACACGATGCAACAGCATTCAACGCTAACGTTCGCCACTATAGCTCACGAAACACGAGGGATGCATGGTGCATACTACGGTCGCTCGAGGGTCTTCTAAGTCCTTCTTATGTAGCGCACATGGCGCAGGGAATGCCAGGCGTTCGGAGATAGCGTCGAGGAATGGTGTGGTGGTGATTGGTAAGGGAGGATAGCTCGGCATACCAAAGAGTGCTTAGACGCATGGAGCGTCCTCTTCGGAGATAGATGACAAAGACGAGAATGACGACGAGCGCGACGAAGCGCGCAGTGGTCGTGGGCGGTTGCCGTTCATAGAGTTGCTGTTAGGGGAAGTAGAAGCTCCCCATCGAGGAGGAACAGGCTGAGACGTCGAATAGATGACTTCCCCTTCCGCTTCCTCGTCTTCATCGATGGTGTGGAGCGAGTCTGTGTCAGATGACGACGACTTGAGCGACCCAGAACGTGCGTCACGATCGGACTCTGAGTTCTGCGAAGACAAAGGACGAAAAGGTGTGAGCGACGTGCTCTGCGTTGCCCGAAGAGGAAGGTGAGAAGGGCGTACCTCTGACTTGGAAGACGAGTCTTCGAGCCATGCGGAGATCCTCCTTGAGAACTCACGCTTGCGGAGGAACTCCAAACGTGCCCTGCGCTGCTCAGACGTCTCGACGTACGGCTGCAGCCTCCCCCGGTGGTCGTATTGGACGGTGAGCTCTGGGGAGCTCCATGGCGAGTATTGTGCGGCGGGACTCGAGTTGATGTAGAAGGGTGTGATGCTGAGGTTGGGTTGCCTGCGGTCGCTGGAGGTAGATGCGAACATGTTTGTTGGTGAGTTGTCGGCGGGAGGACTTGAAAGTAAGTGTTGGCGGAGGGGGGATTGAGGATGATCATTTGTTGGCTGCGGCAGCGGGAGGTTATATAGATGCGTGGGCGGCTACGATGCTGCAACAGGGTCTAGACCGGGTGGAGAGATTGGGAGGGCAATATTGATCGCGCCGTCGGGTGACCCCTGACAAATACTNCACCGAACAGACACAAACGCCGCGGAAAACGTAAGCTTTACGGCCACCGATGACTCGTCTTACACGCAATCATCACCAAAAGCAACCCACCAGCACGGCTCACTCATCCGAGTCCCGCAACAGCCGCGCGGATATTGAACGTCTGCTCGAAAACGAGGTGCGGTCTGTGATCAGTAATCCCACCGAAGAGTTGATACATAACACTCAGATGACTCATCCCGCACCGTCATCGTGAGTCTGCTTTGCGTAACGACGGAAGCTTTTTTGTCGCTGACTCGCGGTACACAAGAACACATCGTGTACCACCCAACTGACAAGCTAAGACCAGCTAAGACGGTAGCACATATGAAAGCCTAGAACATACTCCTATTAATGACAGCTGATGTTGGTAGATACGGGGGCGCAACGAAACACAAAGAGCCTTGTGTTCTCCTGGCGTTGCACCCTGAGTTCTACGGCCAGAACAGTAGCAAGACACCCGCTTCTCACAGTCACCAGGCCGATCGTTCGACCTCTTCTCCTCTCTTCTCTTCGCAGGCTGCTGCGTTGCGACTGTCCGCGCACTGCGCTACACGCAAAAATAGACGTTAGAGTTGACGGCATCGTGCGGCACAGATCGCACAGCGGAACTTCCCACGATTGATCGAAATCAAAGCGCCCACGCCACAAAGCTTCACTCCGGCGTCTCCTGCCTTCCGTGCTTACGTCCAGTTCAACGTCTCGGATCGATATCTCGACATGAATACGATCGCAACGGAAAGATAGATTTCTGGAGACTTCCCGTAGATTCTGCATCGCGTTCAACACTGCACTGCTTGCAAGATTCCAACAATCTACTTATCTGGTGCAGACGTGGCCTCCGTGATAGAGTGGTATCAGTAATTTGATCTTGGTTACGTTACTCCAGTGTTACTCCTGAATGCACCACCGTGGCACCCTGGTATGTTCCTGGCTCGGCGATAGTACATAAGAGCAGTCTCGATATCTCAGCACCACTTGGCCATACACTAATTAGCACTTAGCTTATTAATTGGGCAACGTGAGTGATAAGTAGCCCCTCTACTCCTATTTATGCCTCGTGCTGAGCTCATTCGCTAATACTACCTAGAGAACTCTTAATGCTCTGAGATAGCAAGTCTTCAAGTGCGAATGTCGCACTCGAAGACTTTCTCTCTCTAGCATTCGCGTTTACATCTCCGAGGACAGAGAAGACACGCACGCACTGATTGGTTTCGATACATGGATAGGGCCTCCGAGAGTGGCAGGGTCACCGACCGAAGCTGTGCTGAGTAAGTGACAGTAAATCACGAACACCAACAGCTGTGTGATGCCAGATAGGGGTGCTCAAAGTTCGTTCATGCAATAACACTCAGCCAAGGAAAGTATGAATATACATAGAGCAAGCACCGATACCCATTGTCACTGACTTTCGGCTCACCCGTAGAGAAGACTATTCAGACATTTTCGTCGCGTCATTGAACTCCAACTGTACCTATACTAAGTACTCAACGCACAATGGAGAAAGTTCCAAGTCAGACGTGATGATAAATATTCGAACACTGCGTGATAATGCACAAACGATGATTACTGTAACCGAGTCAAAAAGAAAATGCGTACGAATCTATCCATCTACGTCCTCTACTATAGCTCATCATGCTTCGTAGGCTCAGCTTGCTCCGCCGACCCCGTCTTCGAACTCGAACTCGAGCTCGACGTCGTTTTCTTCCTCGGCACCTTCTTCCTCACCAACTTCTGCAACGCAGTCTCCAACACCTTCGCCCTCGACCTCAACTCACTCGACTCCACCGCGGGGTCCTGATAATACTTGACACTCTTCTGCTTCTCCACCACCTCGTTCAGCCATATCTCGTGCTCCTTGAGCGTCTTCTCCAGCGAGTCGATCTCCTCTTGTGTGTACTTGGCCGGGTCGCCGCCCTGTGCTTCGACGGAGAGGTTCATCTTGGCTTCGGTGATGAACATCCGGGTTTGCCAGTTCCACATTTGACTGTTGTTGAGCGCGTGGGGGAACTCTTTGATCTCGCTGTACCGATGCATGACAGGTTTCTCGTATTTCCTACACACAGAGACGTCAGATCTCCTAACATGTACGTAGCAGAATCAAAGACTTACTCGAGATCAGTGCGGTGCTTGATGTAATCGGTCGTCGATGCATGATCGCCCTCCTCGTGCAGCCAGTTGAACGTCTCCTCGAGCTTCTGGCCGAGTTCCTTGCGCTCCTCCTCCTGAGAACACTTCCGGAACGGAGTGTCACCCTCTTCTTCGAGTAAGTCACGTACGCGGTAGAGGTACGCCTCCAATGCGTTCCTGGCCTCCTCTTTACGACGTGTCGCGGCCTCGGCTATATCGATCGCACGCAGTCTACAAGGAGAATCAAAACCTGTTAACACTGATCACAGCCGGGCTAATGGACTAAGTCTTACCTATCCCGAGCGGTCCTCTTCTCAGCTGCCGTCATAGGAGGGATCGACGACCACTTGATCTCAACCTTGAGAGGAATAGTATCCTTCGGCTTCTCTTTCTCCTTCTCCTTCTTGTCATCGCTCGCCGTCTCACCGGACGCACTCGCAGACGAGCTCGACGTCGACCCAGGACGCGCCTCAGTCTCGGTCTCCTTCCCGCTCTCCGTCTCCGAAGACGCCACGTTGTTAAGCAAACTCTTCAGCTTGCCCGTGAGAGAATCATCCTTGATCTCGCCAAACGCCACGACATCCTGTACATTCGTGAACCCGGACTCGGAGAGGACGACTGTCGCTTTGATCACAGGATCGGTGGCGCCGGCCTCGGTCAACTGCTTCAGCGCGTCTTGCACACCTGTGATCTCTGCCTCGAGGATGTCACTGGGGTATCCACTGTGTCAAGATGGAGCAAACATGACGATTAAGTTAGAGGTATGTGTGCCTGAGGTGAATATGAAGTGACGTACGAAACGGGGGCGTTCTTGTACGTGAGCTTGAGGGCAAAGTCATCCTTACGCTTGAATGTCAGCGTCTTCTTGCTCCCATGCTTGGATCCGGACGGGAACACGAGCGTGTTGATCGTACGTGGTTGCGCGGCTTTTGACTTGGTCTCGGAGTTGTACGAGACGTGGATATCGTACGCCGTGATATCAGTCACTCGGATGTCCTTGGTCTTGAATTGTCGGCTCAAGCTGGCACCGTGGAGAGCAGCACCTGCACGGCAACGTGGTCAGAGGTGTCGGACTGCTGGACGTGTGATGAACGGATACGTACCCAATACGGCAGCCTCGTCTGCATTTACGTTCAAAGCAATCTTCGACCTGTAGGATTTACCATCAGCCACGTCATCTCGTATGAAGGCGACATCTCCACTCACTCGCCCACTGCAGCCTTGACAGCGGCCTGGATCATGGGCGTGCGCGAGGCACCACCTGCGAGAATGACACTTGTTACGTTATCCTGGTAAACAGGCTCAGTTATAAGCTCCATCCGATGTGAGAATGACTCGGAACTTACCAACGTGAGACCAGCGTGGGAGAGAGCATCGAAGATGGGCTTTGCGAAACGGATCTTCAAGTCTTTGCACGCGGTCTCGAACTCTTTACGCGTGACCTTCGACCGGTAGTCGATGTCAAACGCAACACTCTCGACCTACATAGCCATGTGAGATAAGTAATTACGCTATCAAGTCAATAATTGTACCGATGAATGAGCCTCTGCGTTTGCGCTTAGAATGGCCTTCACGCGACCCGCCTCCTTCCACAGCTTCGCCATACCCCGCTTGTCCTGACGGATATCCTTCTTGTGCTTCTTGTTGAAGTCGTTGATAAGAATCTCGCGAAGACGACGGTCAAGTTCGGTACCCCCGGGGGACCTATCGAAGCCAACTCCCTTGACCGCGAGTGACGTCGGTGAGTTCTTCTTGCCTTCCGAGCTGAAGCCAACGACGGTTGCACGTATCGACGATGCACCTGCGTCGTAGATAATATGATACTCTGGCTTCTCAGTGAAGGTCCTCGTCATGGCGTAGTTGACAGCTACAGCCGTTCCGTCGTGGATCAACGCGAGAGTCTTCATGCCTGCGATTTCGATGGCGTCGACTACCGCATCTCTCTCCTGGACCGTGTAATACGGTGGCACGGTCAATATAACATCGACCACCTTCTCCTGTGCCGCAGACTCTGCGAGCCCACGGATGTACGCGAGCTGCATTGCGACAAGTTCTTCGACACTCCATTCCGTTCCGTCGGAGCGCTTCAGAGCGACCGTACCCCGCGTGGTCTCTGCGAGCTCTGCGGTGGATATGGACTTGTAGAATGAGACCGCTTGTGAGTTATATGGTGCAGCCTGCAGATACTTTAATGACGAGAAGGAGTCTGCTGGGAATCTTCCGGCCTGTGCGTCCAAAGAAAGTTAATGTTGGCTTGGCTAGTATAGGTGTAAACGGAAGTGTGCGCACGATATTGAATGCATCTCCGCCAAACAGCCTATCCTCTCTTTTCCACCCAACTGTCGATTGAATCTTTCTCTTCGAACTCCGATCTAGTAGGACGTCGAACGGGACTCCAGGGGACATTAACGAGGCCTTGATCCAGTCAGAGCCATAGTCTATCGCCAGGACCGAGGCCAGCACATTTTGTGAGAATATAGAGAGACATAACACGAGAAAGACTGTTATACGAGTCATGATTGCTGGCACAGAGTCGTCGCAGAGGGCATGAAGGTTATAAGCAAGGCGGACACGTCGACCAGCCAAGCTCTGCTGCCGTTACAGACGTGGCGAAACAGATGAGCGACGCCACGTGATGCTACTTTGATCAGCGCCCGTCGGAGCCCGGCAGATTGGCGGATCCAAGAGACTGCACTGGACGGCATGAGGTTGTTCAAGTGTTGCTCCCAAATCATGCGTAGTACGTCACAAATAGCTTGAGTCTACAGAAATTCTAGGCATGAACATGTTTACTTGAGATTCACCTGGAGGAGGAAGCCGTCAAGTATGTAAAGTGAGACGGAGGAACTTCCAGAAACAACATCGAAGATCAGCGCTGGTAGATATAAGCTCATAATAAGAAGTATAGGTATTGTATTTATACTATACTCTAAGGCTCTTTAACTACATACCTCAACGCAGTACGTACTTGTAGCGTTGGGAGGTAGTGATGTCGTTTGCCTAATTAGGGCGGTAGACGCCAACGCCACAATTCCAGCGGTTATCAGACCGAGCCTGCCGACGGCCGGTCTCAGCTCTTTCTTCGAGACAGCCATGTTTAAACTCATATCTTCTCCTTGTCTTTTTTGAGCATGAATTCTAACGTCAAGACCTCAGCTGCCTGCCTGGGTATATCACACTCCGCGATTCTTCCGAGCCACCGCAATGTTCATTTCGGACATAGGCTTTACCGACATATGTAGCCAGAAATCCAGAAAGGCGAGTTGGCAAATAAGCAAGCCAGACCATGCGTGTTGTCCCCATGCCGGCCATGATAACAAGGATCGATGTCAGGGCCACCAGCCTTCATTATCTACGGGCCATAAAGACCAGTGGCAACGGCCACGTTTAACCTAATCTGGCCAAACGTGGATCTGCAGTGAGCACCGCCACACATTGTATTCATACTTGGTTTCCAGCCATATAAAGGGCTTGCAGGTATATAAGGCCCCTCTATCTTCCGTGCTATCATCCACCTTACCACACCCTACAGTCTTTGAACTACCCACACACCCCGCACCGCGCCACATAGCACAGAGTCGTCATGCTTGGTACAGAGAAGATTGAAAAGAAGATTAGGAGATTATCCTGGATTGGACAACGACCCGCTGAAGATGATGTGGCGTCGAAGAGCACGGTTATCACTGTAGATAGTGGAAGCTGGGCGATACATGCACCCAAGGAATTTGTATGGGAAGTTATCAGAAGCAGTCAACCGGATTGCATTCGGTGAGTAGTACCTGCCGATGTCTATACAGTGTTCATGACGGAGTAGCTTACGCCTCAATTTAGTAACCCTTTTCTGTAAGAATTGTCGCAGAATACCACGAGTGTTACGAACGTGCTAATAATCGTGTCTCAGTCGGATTGACAAGCAAGACCGCGTAATCGGTAACAAGGAAGGGAACACCATAGCAGAGACGACTTTCACCGCAGAACCCTCCATCACGCATTCCTGCCGCGAGTCTTGCAAACTACGGAACATCGCATACAAGAAGTACAGAGACCAGTTAGTTTCTCTTCGATAGCAACCACTTAGCACACAATTGGCTCACCATGACTGCCACAGACAACAAGCGTTGGAGAATAAACGGTTGGCAGCTGGAAACAAAGGTATGAAAGCCTAAATCGCCACAGGTCACACTGCCGCCCATAAGACTGAGGTTTGAACTTAGAAGGGGCTAGCGCCAGTAGTCCAACTCAGAAGACCGCAGAAGAGCAGGACCTCGAGAAGCTCATGAAAGCCACACACGCCACCCACGAACAATGGGCCGTGACGTACTCTTCCCCTCCCAAGGGCAAAGGCCAACGATGGGTAGGCGGCGACTCGGCCACTACATACCACACGCTCTGTGCTGATACAGAGGACTCATGCACGTACTGGATTGAAGAGCACATCACGTACCGCCCTTCAGGTGGAAGAGGGACAGGTCCTGGTGTGGTACCGCCTGGGTTGTGGGAGAAGACTCTGCGAGGGATGGCAGAGGCTATACGGAGTGCTGCGGAGAAGCAGTATGCTGCGAGTGTGCATGAGGAGAAGTCTGAGAAAGCGAGGGGCAAGGAGAAGGCGGTGTCGAGTAATCTTTGAAGTGTGCGTGTTCAATTGAACCAGGACGCCTATAAGGAATTTGGGCTGGGTTTTGTCAGTTGGTCTCTCTGCATGCTCGATGCACTTGGGTGGATTCAATTTTGTTAAGATCTATGTCCGTGATATCATATCCATGTCCGTATGCAAGTATTAAGGTACAATACTAGTGTAGAAATCTCGTATCGAGACGAAATTCGAATATCTGAATATCAACTCTGCCGTCCCTGCGAAGCGCCGTAGGGATCTTCACCATACGTCCTAAAATCCGCGAGATTCGCTGCCCAGTCTTCCCACCTCCTGGTGCCCATTCATAGCCATAAGTTGAACGTTGTAGGAAAGACGTAAAGCAGTATGACTTACGGGTACCCATTCTGTCCTTGTGGCCACGTCGTCGACGCGTCGAACTGTGTAGCCCCGCTCGTAGATGTCATTCCAGTGTGCATGAACCCCGCCAGACCACTCGTGGTAGTAGATGCATCTGGGAAACCGCCTCGTGACAGACTAGAACCCAACATACCGCTGTCCCATAGAGGCGCACCTGCCACGAACTCGTTCGCCTGATGACTCGGATGCGAGCTAGTCCCCATGCCAGCAGGGATGTTCGACGAGAACATCTGCGAGGGCTGGTACGGCCCAGGATCGAGCATGTTGAGTAACACGTCTATCATAGGGTCAATGGAAGGGTGCATCATGACATCGTCTACACTCATCGGCGTACCGGAAGTAGATGCGAAAGTAGATGAAGATGGTGCTTGAGAAGGGGGAACTGGTTGGTAGCCCGCGTTCAGGTCCTGCCAGTGATTTTGCATGGGTGGTGCACGGTGCGATAGGTGAGAAGATCTATCCATGTGGCTTTGGGAGGCTAAATTTGGGTTCGTTGCGGGTAGGAAGTCGGGAGTGTGATGAGGCTGATGTTGTAAGAAGCCCTGACTATGTTCTGTGTCGTCAGTGGCAGCCTGTGCACCCTGCTCCCAATGTTGCTGCGGCTGTCTTGATGGGCTGGGCGCCATATCTGTACGTCCTTGACGTTGGAGGGCCTCCCAGTCACCGACGGTGATCATATTATTCAGAGCATCCCTGGAGTGTAGAGGTCAGTCTTAGCGTTGGAACGCAGAAAGTGACAAATGTACCATATTCTTGCCGCCCCGGGGCTCCTGTTCAATGTCAGCCGTTGTATACAACGGCACATATGGACGATAAACTCACCAACGCTCCATGCTTTTCATCATATGCATCGCTCGATAAACTAGCATCATTTTCTTCGCCTCCTCCGCAGTTTTGTTGGCCTTTTTACCAGCCCAGACGTCTATTAGCAGGACGAGTGACGACATAAGCAATGGATGCCGCTGGTCGTTGTTCAATGTCAATCTAGTGCCCTATTAAGTCAGAATAAGAATTTCATACCTCGTGTATAACATGCAGCCGCTTGAATTGCTCGTCAAGAATGTTGATGCATGTTCTCGCGGCATTAGCGCAGATGGTCAAGGACGGATTGAACGATTCAGTGGTGTCGCGAGAAGTCGATATGAAAGGCCGGTGTACCAGAATGCGAACGCTGTAATATTGGGCATGCAAGTTTGCTGATTGCATAAA
>JAXQGX010000688.1:0-12430 GCA_037040455.1 Irpex sp. P115-07
TTGGCGATCGGGTCGATAAACTTCTTCCCCACATAACAATCCGCCCCCGCCTTCCTCCTCCTATAATATTGCTACATTCCCATATCAGCACCCATTCTCCACACCCTTATACCTTCCTTCTCCTCACCACCCTCACCACAAAAAAAACAAGACGAACCTTATGCCCCATCAAACACTCATGACTCGCCGACCTAGCCTGCCAATCCTCAAAATCCGCCTCTCCACACTGCCGACTCCTCGTCCCCGCAAAATCCAAAAACACCACCGCCACCGGTCCGTTCTTGCCGTTTTGGTTCTGATCGCGCTTGGACACTTGCCCGAAGAGGATGAACTTTTGCGAGGTCGAGTCGGGGATCGTGGTTAGTAGGCGGGCGCGCAGGTTTATGCCGATGTTGTATTTTTTCCTGGAAGCGGTAAATATAGAGAGGGTCAGAGTTTGGAGGGGAGGGGAAGAAGGGAAGAGGAAGGAAAGGGAAGAAGGGAACTCAACGCACCAAGTCCTCCCCAGATCAGTCGAATACCGCACCTCATCCGTAACCTCCTCATCCCCAACGACAACAACCACACTCCCCTGATCCCCAAACTCATAAAGATGTGCGTCCCTCCTAACCATGCGCCAACTAACACCAGCATCCTCGCTCATCCACGTATCGCACTCCTCATACGGCCTCAAATACTCGCCCACGCTCCCCACGCCCATCACGAACCCCGGCGCAGGCGACGAAAACACAAGCCCGGAGTTCCGCGCGTCCGTCACGCTGTGCAGGTGCAACGAGCAGTCGTCGTCTGCCGGGTTGCACGCGATGCGATGGCCGTCTGCGTCGGTCGAAGGAGGACGAAGGCGCGTCCATGTCCGTCCGTCGTCGAACGTGATGCGACTCTGGATTTTCTTTGATTCGCGGCGCGCCTCCACCTCCGGCGCATTCGCCACGACGTTGGCGAGACCCACACCCTCCACGCCGTACAGGTTCTCATAATCGACGTACCCCCATTTATTCCGGTTCGTATCGTGCAGGCTCTCAGTGAAGAACGTCCCGTTCGAGTTGCTCACGAACAACGTCCCGATCGTGCTCCGCTCGTGCAGCATGACGTCTACGCCCAACGAATGCGTCGTGCTCTCTACGATCGTGTACGCATTTTCGCGCAGCTGGGCGGAGGACGCGTGCGGGAATCTGCCCTTGGCCCACGTCTTGGTGTCGATTGTGACGTAGAGGAGCATGTCGCCCGTGTTGCTGGTGAGGTCCCGGAGGGCGACGACGGCGAATTTGGAGACGATGGCGAAGGCGACGACCCCCCGCGCGTTCTTCCCGATCCCGAGGTCTTCGACGCGTTGGTCTTTGGAGAAGAAGTCGGTCGAGGAGAAGAGTTTGCTGGAGGAGAGGGAGTGCATGCCGTTGCTGCTTGTGGAGTCGAACGCGACGCAGTAGACGAGGTCGGGGTGGGCGTCGTGTTTGAAGTCCTTGGTGCTGTGTGCGAATTGGCATTTGCTTGTGTCGCTCAAGAGCAACTGCGCCTCGCTGGAGAACGCGTCTTTGGTGTAGTACGTTTCGTCCATACATGTTTGGCCGAATATTCCGGACGAGCAGCGAGTGCCTTGGTAGAGGATGTAGCCGTACTTCTTGGGGTCGGAGTGGAAGGAGATGGGTTTGCCTATGTAGGCTGGAGGTACGGGGACGTTGAACGATCGCCATGTCTTGCCGCGGTCATCCGTTCGGTAGTGTGTGGTCCCTTTTGTTAGAATGAATGCCTGTGTTGTAGAGAAGTTAGAACTGTGTATTTATAGAAAATGTGACGCGATATTATAGGCGCGGTCAATCGCTCTACTATCACTCTCCGAACCGAGGACATGTTAGACCTTGCGTGTTCAACGAGGTACCAGGAGGGTGATAACAGAGTCTAGCTTCCAGCACAAAAGATGCTACATGTCAGAGACAGCTGAGATACGCACATAGTTGTTGTCGAACGGATGCTCTATCACCATCGCCGCCTTTCCCTCAGGAACATCATCCGCCCGCTTCCATGCCTTTCCCTCGTTATCCGACACATACACATTTCCCAGTTGCGCGTCATGGTACACCACAGACGTGGTATCGTCGAAGAAGAAGAGTCGAGCGGGTAAGTTCTGGAAGTAGGAGATGGTGCTCTCCGGCTCGCGCTGCGCAATGACGAAGCTCGCGAGCACGAGCAGTGACCAGAGGAAGACCGCCGTGCGATGTGGGGGACCCATTGCTGTATCAAACGTAGTCAGTATACAAACTATAGATATAAAGAGAAGACATGTACCGAGGTCGAAGTGGTTTGTTGGAGAGAGGTGCTGAACAGCTTAGCGCAGCGGTGGTGGCTCTAGCGCCCTGATTGGCGACGTCCTTGCGATCGCGTCGAAATGCATCACGTGCCATTCATCGAAATTGAGTCCGATACGTCCGAGATCGCCGAACACGAGCTCTGAGACGAACGTCCACCACCGTGACTAAGTACCCAAGTGAGTTCGCCAGTTATTCCTCCCCTGTGACAGGTCCAAGGGGTAACGCATGCATGGACATCTGGATGTCTTTCTCCTCTGGCAGGCTATTCTATGCAGACGGTATTTTAACCTCCCTGGGTTGAAGAGCTGCTTGGATCGAATAGCAAGCGCGAGAAAATGACGCAGAATACAAGCACAATTAGAGCAGAAGCAAAGAAACAAGTTTCCGTCTCTATCCCAGTCCCAATATTGTTATAGGCTGTACTTACAGGCCTCAGTAGGTGACGTACCTGAAGCACTTGGTTTGATACATTAATTACAAAAGTCAAATTCTCCCGCAAAAATCTCAGTTTGATACAAGCGTCCGCCACTGAACTACTGTCCTCCCACATCGCCACCGTCTCTTCCCCGTGTAGGTTTTCGTCGCTCATGCTGATCACTATTTCTCACCGAGTACAGCCGTCTGGTTTTACTGCAGGGATAAGCTAGACGTCTGTATTGAGAGTACCACGCCACCCTAACTACCTAAGTAAGTTCGCCAGTTATTCCTTCCCTATTCTCGTTTCCTCCTTTCAATCGACGAGCTGACGCTTCGCTATCACTTGATCGAAAGCTATTGCACTGGCTGTCGAAGACTGGTGACATGGCCAGGGCACGGCTCATATGGACATGTGAGACCATGCCCGGGTGCGTTCTGACTGTCTTTCTCCTCTGGCTGTATGCTCGATGCAGACGGCATTCTAACCTTCCCGGATTGACGAGCTTCTTGCGTCGGATGGAAAGCACGAGAAACAGATGTCAGTCACTCAAGTGATTCAATTATAGCGGAATAAGTAACCAAGTCCCTGTCTCATGAGCTGTGCTTAGAGGCTTCTGTCGGTGACATACCTGAAAAATCTCAGTTTGATACAAGAGTCTGCCGCTGAACTGCTAATCCTCCCACACTGCCGCCGTGTAAGTTCTTGTCCCTCTATCAATGTCCTTACGATGCTGATCACTTTTTCTCACCAAGTACGGTCGCCTAGCTTATCCCTTCAGGAAAGCCAGACGTCTGTAACGAGACTACCACCCTACCATAACGACCTACGTGAGTTCGTCAGCTATCCTTCCCCTGTTCTTGTTTTCCTCTATATAGTCGACAAGCTGACGCTTCGTTGGGAAGTTTGTATCACTCGGTTCAAAGCTTTTGCACTGGCAGATGACCGGGTGACAGGCTCAGGGCAAAGCACTCATAGACATGTAGGACGTGCGTCGTGCTTATTTTTCTCCTTTGGCAGACTATTCTATGCAGACGGCATTTCAACCTTCCCTGCTTGCGTCAGATGGAAAGCACGAGAAAGAGATGTCGGAATCTCAAGCAATTCAAGCAATTTAAGCATAAGTTGCAGAACCAAGTCCCGACCCGATGGGCTGTGCTTAGAGGCTTCTGTCGGTGACGTACCTGAAAAATCTTGGTTTCACACATCAACACAAGAGTCGAATTCTCCCGCAAATGCAACGTGTGTCGGAGGAGCCCTCTCAATTAGACTATGCGTCGTGACGAGGATGAAATGAGATAGAAGATGTGCCGTGGGTCTATCAAGGAACCGGTCCTGGCCGTTAACGTTTATTACCAGCAGGCAGGACGGCAATGAGGCCTAGGAACCAACGAGCAGATGTGCACTCAACGTGGTCCCAGCGAAGGGCCGAGGAGATGATATGTGAGTCTCGAAGCCGCGATGTTCCTAACTTAACTCTTACCTGACATCGTGCGATGACAGAACCATACGGTCAATGCGATTGAAGATCTACTCGGCGGGCACGACGGGGAGCCTCAGATATCCTGTAGGAGACCCCGCGGCGGTGACTGCGAGTGAGTGAGTCTGGAAGGAACGAGGACGCACGCATCGATGGCTGACTGTCGTACCCAAACGCCCAAATCTAGAGACACGATATTACTTCGGGCCTAGGTTTGTCGGCTTGTAGTACTTTATCTGTCTGATGAACTGAATTTCAGAGTCTCCAAAGGCACCAGTCAAGTTCTATCTACTGACAAGCTGTCCGGCATGGGTGAGCACCACTGAACAGTTTGTTGATACAGCGGAAACTTACATGTTCAAGTCTCATATAGGCGGAACGAGGACAGAATATCATAGCAGGAGACATATCTCACTCGACGCCATACCACCGCCACACCTTTATTCCTTCAAGTGCAAGTGCCACCACCCGATGGCTTCCCAAAGCTCGGATATTGCGATTTTGCAGAGCATTGGAAGTGACATCGTGCGCTCATTCGTCTCGGTCGTCCTTGAGACATGGCTCGTAGGTATGTAGTCTCAACTTAAATCGCATGAACAAAGAAATTGGCAAGTGCTGACGCCTGATCTCCCTCGGTCGCATTTTGGCAGCCATATACACCATTCTGGTTGTGAAAGCCGGAACTATCCTCCTGTGCGTCATTTCAGCATGCTGCACGCTCTTCCGTGCGATGATATATAGCTGATGGACAATAACAGTCACGAAGATCGCCGTCGAAACGGGTCGGCGTTGGTGATGTGGATCCTTGTCCTTCTCATTTACGTTATGGATATCTTTCTCTGGGTTGTCGACGTCAGGAACGTCGTCGCGGAGCTCAACACGACGCTCATCGATACCAACCCCGGCAGTCTTGACGAGCGCTACAGGAAATCAACCAACTCTATCCTCAAGCTGTCACTCGTAGATGATGCCGTTTACTCGTTCATGGTACGTCGCAGTTCGAGTCCTACGTTAAACTCCAGCAGGTATTGAGTGATCGGTGGATGGACCTTTACAGACGATCCTGGGAGATGCAATCATGCTACGGCGTGTCTATGCGTTCTGGTCTCATGGACGGCGAGAACGCATCTTCATGTTAGTCCCGTGCGCAACTTGGCTTGGCTCCGTCAGTGAGTGCCGCTCACGAGTAAAACATAACAGAGCATGGGTTAACATGTATACATTCAACTCCAGATTTGACGGTTCTGCTAGGCTACTGCGCTGCGCGTTCAGATGGAGAAGTCAGTTTTGGACAGTTCGAACATCCGGCATTCTGTAGAAACATCCAGGCGGCCGCGTATTGGGCACAGCTTGCGACTTCTGCCGTCTCTACGCTGATGATAGGTATCAAAACATGGTATGCCGAGCGTTTTGCCCCAGACTTTAGTAGCAGTGTCACAGGCTCATAGCTCACATATACTGTTGCTTCGTCGTTATAGGATGTATCGACGGACGGTGAAATCATACATGACCGACTTGCGCGGCCGCTCTCCAGTGAACAAAGCTATGCTCATACTAGTCGACACTGGGATTTTGTACACCTTGTTTTTCGTACGTTTTCTTCTTGCTATTAGGTACGAATGACGTAGATGCTGATTCAAGGACACGTAGCTTTCCGAAGTGCTTCTCAATATCGGCGTGTTGGACGGCGCAATCAATAAGGACGCCCGTTTAGACTTTGCCCTCGCAGTGTATGACTTCCAAACGAGTACCATGGTCGTAAGTCTGGTGTACAAATTTTACAAGGATGAAAATGACTATAATTTGACGACTTTGTTCGTGACAGGGCATCTACCCGACTATCATCGTCATCCTCGTACATACTCAATGCTTCATGCTCGACAAGGAGGGCAACACCGCCGCGCTTACCACCATCAACTTCGACGACAGTCGCATCCCTGGGCGCCGAGTTGACACTACCACTGCGGATGATATAATGACTATCCCATCGATAGGCTGGCGAGACATGGAAGCTCTAGGGAACGGGGTGCTGGACAATACGACCAAGAGAAGCGATAATGACAGCGAAGAAAGGTCTGATACGGAGATCTATCTGCGGTCTTTTCAGCCTAGGATGGGAATAGAACCAAATGGGATTTTGGAAGCACGCAAGGATGATTAGTTTCATATTCTAATATGATGTACTGCAGAACTCTTCATTACTCACGACGATAGGACGGCGCGTTCAACTTATCATGCTAAACGATTGCCGCGTCTGCCCTGTTTTTCACACATCGCAGGTCAGGCAATCAACTGACGTGAGAGACCGCGCAAGCTGCCCTGTTAGCAGGGAGATGGCCGATGCGATATACTGTGTTCATGTTCGTTCTGACCTGCTCGATCGTTCGAAAGCCATTAGAGGATTAGGTCCTTCCTCCTCTTCTTCGTCGCTGCTGCCTCCTCCCAGATGCGTGCACGGCTCGTAAAATGTACACCACAGATCATGATTCTCTTACGCTCTGATGAATACACCTTCTCCTACTCCCAGTTAACACCCGAATATCAGGTGACTCAAAGGATTACCATATAACAGTACAAATGAGGGTACACCTGGACTTGGCCGTCACACCCACACCACATACAATCCAAGTCCACATCAAGATTATGCTTCATCCTATCTCTTCATACTCGGTGTCCTACTAAGATCAAGTGAGGGTCATCTCGGAGTCGATATCCTCAGTGGCGAACTCGGGGTTGCCCAGCATGCTGTCCAGCCGTGTGGCGTTCTGGATCCCACGTAAGTCCAGCAGAAACCGAGAAATAAGTACGGCAGATATCCTAGCACGTCATCAGGTTTGATCAGGCCGAGCTGGTCTGCCCGAAGTGAAGAACGTAACACGCACGTATGTACCACTGATAATATCAGCGTTAGATCCTGGAGAGGTATGAGAGCTCGATAAATGGAAGAAACTACTGGGGCTCACGTACCTGAACGATGAGAGCACATATATTCAACCCTAGCATTGCCCTGCGCACCAAGAATTGCAGGCCTCAGATGTACGAATATTCTTTTCATCAATCAATGCTTACATAAAATACAACGTCCCTAAGAGAGCGCAAGGTTCAGCGGTTTTAAATATACACGTACCGAGGACCACTTACCGTCGCGAACCAGGCACTCAGTTACCGAAGCTATGTGCATCTTACGCAACTGCCTGATGCTTCCAAATGTCTTAGTCCACGTTATAAGAAGTACACCCATATCGCTGAGAAGGACACAGATGCGCATGAATTCGTTGGCTGGCAGTACGAGAGGAATTAGCATTGTGCTTGAAATGATAACCTGAGCGTGATACTCAACTACTGCCCAGCAAAAGTCAGTATCTCGTTATGACCAGCGAAACGAGAACTTACATCCGTTGCACTAGAACTGAGTAACGGGGCTGGATTTGACACCAAGGACGATGTGTCTCTACGGAGTATGTAAGCGTGCCCGTGCCAGTCAAATAGAAAAGCTGAGCGAGAGAGACCATATCAGTCAGTTCATACGTGGCAGATTTACGAGAGTGCATTTACCGTGTATATGACAAATGAGGTGAAGGAGAGGCCAAATATCATCCAAAAAACTAGATGGCGATGAGCCGTGAACAGACTTGCTCGCAAAGCGGCGAATACTAGTGTCAAATTAGCTATTTAGTTGAGGAATCGCCGTCGTATATTACGCACAACAAGAGATCAGGGTTAACACGAGGAAGAGAGCTTCGTAGACCCTCTCAAGTACTGCACAGCTATGTAGGTCAACAAATATTGTCAGGTCCAATATCAGGAGTTCTATGGGCAGGGCAGAACGTAGCTTACCTCTGCGTAAGTCGGCCATTGTATAGTAGACACAGGACACTCTTGATTACCACGCGGAGCTGAACCTAAGACATAACTGCCAGAACTCACGGATGGACTCGCTTTGTGCTCCTTAATGGCCGCAACGATCCCCATGGCTAGTGCCGTATAACGATTTATCAGAAAGATCACAGAGCCCACAGACAGCTGACGACACCATATGAACTCGACTTCACGGTCGAAGGTGATGAGATGGTCGTGGATTGTGAGAGCTATCATAAATATCAGTGGAGAGGATACATCAGAGAAGAATGAAATACACCTGTTAGCATGCCATGAACATATAACCGCAGGTGACTTAACAGACAGTCAGGTTTTGATAGCAGTACAGGTTGAGGAAACAAAGGCACGTACAGCTCTGCCTCGGATTGTAGATGCATACGCCCGTCGTTGGCAGATTTGTGTGAAACGAGGTCGAGATGGCGAGGGGTGTTGAGTCCAGAAACCTCAAGATAGCCCAAGGGACCTCTTTATGCCATTCGTCTATGACATTATGGTTTTCTTGGTGCCAGTTATGTCAACGTAGCGGAGGCTATAGCTGTCACAGTGTCTCATTAGCAGTTAGCGTGCATCATAGGCGAGAACGACATCTTTTCCGACCGCTCAGCACTTCTTGCTTACATCCGGCGTACTATGTCTCATAGATAAGAGTAGCCTTGAAGCTTAATGGGGTCACATATGGCCATCAGGAAATACGTGACACTCTGTGCCTAGATAAAGATACCGAAATGAAGACGCACAACAAGGACAGCGGGCAGACGACGTACGGAGTTTCTCACCCCTTGGCTGTTCCGAGTCGGAGCCAAGAGAAGTGGCGACAAATTTTTCGAGAGAGTGCACGGAGCATGATAAGATGGTCAAGAGGCTACAATGTCCCTCACTCGGGATGCTGACTTGGTCACACTGGCCAGTATCGAGCAGCTTACTCACTAGATTCCAAGTATCTGCATCATGTTCTGAGTGTACCGAACGCACACACCATTGGGACCATGTGCACCACTGGTTCGAGTCGGAGCTATAGTCCTACGTGACTCCTACTCAGCCTCCACGCGGTCAATAGTGCAATTCACTCACCAGAGGAAGAACGCAGTACTTGGCGATTCGGTCATGTCACGGTACCCCGCGAAGAGCCTCCATTTCGGATTTACCTGGATGATCCACTGTTCTATGTCACTCCAGACTAGCGGTCAAAGCCTGTCAGTATAGAAAAGGAACTTCTTACGTCTGTATATCAGTTTGCTCGTATTCTCTCATGGATACTCTAGTAAGGCTTACCATTCCCTCCATGCGCTTCGACGTTAATGAAGACGTATGTCATCAACTTGATCAACTCTCTAGGTGTACAATGGCTGTGACAGTTCTCGTGAAACCATCCCAGCTATCGTACAATCAGAGAGTGAGACGTCATGTACGACCGAAAGAAGGGAATATCGTGGGGGCCTCTTGAGGATGTGGCCATTGTAGATGTCGGGTTGGGTCATACACGAGAGAGGTGTCGAGGGTTAGAGGAGAGGAGACGGGGTGGTGAGGAATGCCTCATTATGTACATGACCATGGGCATCGCTACCAGAGTCCTTGTAGAGCTAGGAATCATGCAGTGTCGAGGAAGCTGTGGCTCGACATCGTGGTCGAAGAGAGACGTGTGTGCCTCGAGAGCGCCGGAAGAAATTCAACCTTCTCTGCCTCGTGCCTCGAAAGTGCGAATTTCGGCGAATTATTATATTTTCGTCATACTTCACTGCTATACGCTACCACCCTACTACAACTCTGAAAGCGTATGTTTACGTGTGACACTAGATGTACTATGTACAATACCACAGGCCCGAAAAACGAAGCGACGACGGTACCAATGTTCGAAAGCAAAGCATGACGGACACGACGGACAGATGCAAATGCGAAGAATAAGTAATAGTGTGCGTGTGTGTGGTGAGGACAACAAGTAGTCGATGGTGGGGGAGGGGATGGAAGGGTAAATGTACCGGGGTCACGGTCTGGATGGCGGTGTCTAGTCTACATACAGAGTTGCGTTGAGTTCGAATAGTGATAGTGCTGCGTCCAATAAACAGATGAAGATGAGTAAGTCCGATTGGGGAGGGGATAGGATATGGTACGAGAGCTGAGAGGGAGGCTGGAGCGAGCAAGGAGGGGCAGTCTCATAAATAGAGACGGAGGAGACTGGCGACAGTGTCGGAAGTCAACAAGTCAATGTCCAAGCAAAAACAGGTAGAGAAAAGTCAAAGGTAAGTCCGCTATAAAAGCAAATCAAATCAAAGCAAGTCCACCGAGGGGACTTATAGGAGGGCAGAAAAGACGACGGCGCCAAGGGCCATCGCTCCAATAGACACGCCCATCGTACGTCCAGCAGCGCTCTTTCCCGAGTCCGAATTATCGTTGTTCGCACTGGTGGTGTTCGCAGAAGGCGCCGAGCTCGTAGTGTTCGTCGAGTTCGTCGTCGGCTGCTGCACATCAAGCACGTTCCACTCATTCCTGATCATCCCCGCCGCACGCTCCGCAAGCCCATATATCGGCGCCATCAAATGTGCGCTGAGCTGAATAGTGAACACGCTCGCGTCGACGACTCTCACATTGGCGAGCCCATAGACCTTCAAGTCCGAGTCGACGACGCCGCCTTGGTCCTTGGGGAGCATAGCGCACGAGCACGAGGGGTGGAACTCGGTGCCGTAGGCGTTGGCGATCCATTTGTCCCAGTCGTCGTCGGATTGGACGGACGAGCCGGGCGAGACTTCGACGAGGGCGTTGTCGGAGGCGAGGGGGGCCGTGGAGCCGAGTTTGCGGGCGAGCTTGAGGCCTTCGCGGAGGATTGTGCGGTCGGCGGAGTGCGACATGTAGCCGGGGTCGATGGAGGGGGCTTCGAAGGGGTCGGAAGAGGTGATCCAGATGTGGCCTTGGCTGCGAGACAGAAAAATAATAATGAGAATCGCATCGCTTTTATGAGTAGCAATAAAGTACGCACCTCAACGGATGTTGCAACGCTGCCTGAATAGCAACCGTCTGTGCACCCTGAGGCGTCCCAGTCAAACTCAACAAAATCTCGACCTGTCCGATCTGCTGCGTCAAGAAACTGGCAGTCGCATTGTAGATCGTCTTGTAACCGGCGATAACCGTGGGATCTTGGCTGGGCAGAAGAGTGGAAGCGGAGCTATCGAGGGCCGAGACGACGTTGTCGTGGAAGGCCTGATAGGCGTCGAGACCGACGAGGTCTGAGAGGTTGGCGTAGGCTGTGGCGGAGTTGATGTAGGACATGAAGGCGGCCTGGGAAACACCGTCGGGCTGCATAGAAGAGTGGTTAGCTGGATGCCGAGTATACGGTTGGAGAATGAACTTACGAGATCGTTGCTCGAGTGAATCTGAGCAGCGGTGACAGCGTTGGTCTTGAACGACACCTGGGTACTCTATATAACATTGTCAGCGTGATGGGCGACCAAAAACAAAGTAAATATCACGTACGATATGGTCCTGCAAGTGCTGACCGACACCAGGCAACTCAATCTGGACAGGAACGTTCGCGCTGGTCAACACGTCCTTCGGCCCAACACCACTGTGCATGAGCACATGCGGGCTGCCGACAGCACCACCAGCAAGGATAACCTCCTTATTAACCTTCACCTGCTTCCTCGCCGCCGTACTCGAGCTAGCGAACTCAACGGCCGTAGCGTTCTTGTTCCCGTTACTGTCAGTCGAATTACCGAAGATAAGACGAGTGACGGTGTTCCCGGTGAGGATGGCGAGGTTAGAGCGCGGTGGGAGGGGGTCGATGTATGCGGAACGGGCGTAGGAACGTGTCCAGTTGGATGGGTTAATTGCGGAGGTGGCGACGAAGCCGCCAGAGTCGTCTCCACCGTAGGCGTCGGTGTTGAGGGGGATGCCGATGTTGGCAAGTGAGTCGGTCCAGTCGCCTACGATGCCTGGCACGCTAATGGGATCAATGAATCATCAGTAAATGAGATGTTCATGCGATGATCGCGACGGTACGCACTATCCTGGATAGGTGACATGAACTGGGCCACTCGTGCCACGGCTGACGGTGTTAAATTGAACGTTGCCAGCTTTGCGAACAGCGTCGGTAGGAGGAGTGAACGTCTCGCTGGTCTGCATGCCCGCAAAGAGGCTGTCCCAATTCCACTTATCCGAACCACCAGGGACGAGAGCCGCCCAAGCGTCGATTTCGGTTTTCGTGGGACGAACCATGTACATGCCGTTAATGGCGGACGAGCCTCCAAGGACTTTACCGCGTGGCCAGGTAATAGTACGGCCATTGGCACCGGATTGTGCGGTGGTGGTGAAAGCCCAGTCGTAGGCAGAGCCGAGGAGAGATTGGTAGTAAGCGTTCGC
>JAXQGX010000689.1:0-12417 GCA_037040455.1 Irpex sp. P115-07
CTGTTTGTGGTACATCAGTAAGCAGTCGGCAGACCACACATACTTACGTGCGGCAGCATACGGCCGCGGTGGAGGGGTGGGCAAGTTCGATGCCCGCCACATTGGATGGCCCTGATCTCACTGGGCTAAAACACATCAAGTATGACAGGTTCGTGGTCGCGAATCTCTCGTGCTTGGTGAGTGAGTATTGTACATCTTTTGAGTATAATGATACTAACAATCTGTGTATCTTTAGATGCGCTATCCGCTGTAGTAGATGTACAGTTCCCCACCCCCTTACCGCTTCCCCTTGCTGTCTCAACTTCCCTTTCCCTTGTGTATCTTTGAACCATTCCCTCACGTCTATTTCTCATAATTGTCACTCCTCACGTCTATTTCTCATAATTGTCACTCCTCTCGTCGCTTGCTACAGTAACTCGTCTCTCTTCTCGAAAATCCTAAATATACATGCTCTCAAATGTACAGTACACGGTAGGATAGCTGTCAACACGATTTGATGTCATCATTCAAGTACGCGCGCTTCGATCAATCGTCACAGACGCCCGGAGATGATATGGGTGCTTGGCAACGGCCACCGACCTCCTCCATCCTTGCTCTCTACTCTCATCTGCTCCTTTCTTCATCTTCTTGCTTCTAGGTATGTCGCACTTGAAGCACGCTACCATATGTATAGCTTAACTGACTCCGTACAGAAGCATCTCTTTTATTACTGGGCAGGCCCATTCCATTCATTACCTTCTACTTCGCCCAACCTTACCGCTTTCCTGCGATTATTAAACCAAGTTTAAGATGTTCAAGTTGTTCACCATGTTCTTTGCGCTCTTTGCGTTGCTTGCCGGACGAGGTATGTCTAAATTGAAAACACGGTCTCATCGCCATGCCGGAATGCTCATGTACTTTCCTTAGCTCTTGCATTCAACATCACTCTTCCAAGCGGAATGAATGTTACCCAACATGATTTCTTGAGCATTACCGACCAGGATCTTTTGACTACTGTAAGGCTGAGATGTTCTAGCATTCTGAAATAAATACTGATCTATACTTTCCCCTTCTTCCCTTCTATTCACCCCCCCCTCCTGGCATATCGCACGGCCAACCAATCTGAACGACAATATTATCACGTACCAACGACCTACACACACCCTATTATTCTGGCCTTCGTCGTTTCATGGCTACCGTGATCGTTACGTGGACGACGCCCCTTGTTATGCCACTGACCGGTACCACAAACCTGGTCCGTCTTTGACATCCAAACATCTGCCATTTGACGCACTCCGCTCGATTGGATGCCGCACGTCATAATCTTGATGAAACTCATGATGATGTCGATGAAATCCGAATACGCACTCCTGCCTCCGCTATATGGAAACGTATCTCGCTGTATAGTGCTCGTCAAACGTGACCGCAGCCAACAATGCCATTAACGTGCGTCTTGTATCAGAATCCCTAGCAGCATCAGTTACTGACATCGATGACTCTATAGAACTGTGGAGATACCAGTTCTTGTCTATGCAGTGTAGAGACCGTCAAATTGGTCACGGACGCTGAGCAATGCTTTTTCAACAAGATCGTGAAGGACAACAGACCTTACCCTGGCGGCCTCATCCCCGCTGGTGAACAGACGTGGTTGGCAGGTCAGGTCACACTGCCTTTGTATGAAATTCTCTCATCTAACATTCCGGTCTACACACGCAGCATACGGCAAATCCTGCGGCTTGACAAACATGACGCTGACGCTTGCTCCGAACTGGGATGGTCCTTTCGGACAGGGCTTGAACACGGCTACCACTGCCATCACTCTGATTGCAGCCCTCATTGTCGGAGGTGGCGCGATTGGCACTCTGATCACCATGTGAGGTGTAGGCCAGTGTGCATAGCGTATCGTAGTTATGGTGTATTGTCGCTCGGCGATGGCAATGGGATGTAGATTTGTTTATGATTCCGGCAGGCGAAGTGCGTACATAGCTCTCGCATAGTCGGCCCAGCTTCTCGTCTTCTGCACCGAGCTGCCCGATCCACTATTTGGGCGAACTCCGAGGTCGGCAGATGCGCTCGTTGAACGAAGAACTTTGCAATGAGCAGCTACAAACTACTTATGGAAATAAGATATGTGTCGGAAGATGTACACCTGTAAATTACGCTAAATCCACTGAGCCCTTCAACACTACATATCGAAGGGAATCAAGCCCTATTAAATCGACACTACGTCCTGATAACCTGGGGTTAGAGGGTAAGATACTAGTCCTTGGGCTTCACCCCAACCATGAGTCGGATCTGCCTCATAGGCTTCCGAGACTCGATTTCATCCTCGTCTTCACGTGCGATTGCGCGAGCGGCAAGGATAGTGCGACGAAGTTCTTCGCGTTCCTCGATCTCAGCTTCGGTCATTGCGCTCTGACGAGGGTACGTCCAGCCGTAGTGGACAAGCGGATGCCACATCGCTATACGCTCGTGTGTGTCACTGAAGAAAATCCCAGTTGAGCCTCGATCATCGAAGCAAAGAAGAAAGGATCCGGAAAGAGCGACGCACTATTCGAATCTTTCCCATAGCCACTTGAACTTCTTCTTGCTGACGCTCTCCGTCCAATCCTCCTCCTTCTCCCACCCAAACTTCCGCAAACTCTCGTCCTTGCGGAAAGCCATCTCCTTCAGCTGCTCCCACATCCTCTCCTTGCACGCACGCACCAACTGTACCATGTGGTACAAATGCACGTATAGGGAGTGGTGATCAGTACTCAGAAGGTTGTCCATCTTCACCATCGAATAGGCCTCTTCTGGGATACCGATATGTGTCGTCTCTCCACCGGAGCCATAACCAGCGAACGTTGCTGATCCAGTCTTGAGCCCATTTAGCGAGCCGGTACTTGCGGCAGTAGTATCACTGGAAAGAGAAGACGTGGAACATCCTGCCTCTGTGATTGTACATATACCCGTGAGGATACTGGGTAGATTAGTAGTTGAGTTCAGGCTGCTAGTTGTACTAGTCACTGAATCGTTACGAGGTAGGAATGCTCTCGGTTCGGGTGGTAAGATAGGTGAGCTGACATTTGACGGTGGTAGTGGCAGGGATAGAGGAGAGAGAGGAGACAGGGAGTGAGATGGGCGGCGGATGATGGAGAGCGGTAAGGGTGTACGTTGCGAATCAATTGAGGGCCTGACAGGATTGGGAAAGTGAGATGGCAACTGAGGGATGGCTATTCGTCGCGCAGGTTTGTGAAAGTATGTCGCTTGCGGGATGTTTTCTCGGCTGAAGGGCGGAAGCGGCGCAAGAGGTGGCATGTAGAAATTCAACACAGGTGGGGACCGGACCTGTGTGAAGACGGACGAAAAGTATCCTGGAAATACAGCTGATACAGATGAAGACAGTAAGTATAGATTCACGTGGGAAGGCAACTGGGGAAACATACAGCTTGGTTTCGTGGAGATGAATTTCTTCTCGAACGCCGAGTAGAAGAGTGTCTCGAGTAGCACGTGGTCATGAGGAAGAGGCTCCTCTATTGCTGTCATAGGGGAGGGAGGCGGATCGTCCGTCCTCGTACTACCCATTGCGTGCAGGGGCGCTGTGAACCACCGCGGAAGGACAGGAAATATGGCATCTACAACCTCTGTCACCAGGAGTGCTTCAGAGTAGAGAGCTCGTGTACTCACCTTCATCCATCTCCTGTATAATTCCCCCAGGCTTCATGACACGAGCTATTTCCTGTGGTACAGTTAGGCATGACTTTACTTTAACCGAGTGAATTACCTACCACATACAAGCTATGCACCTATACTCACTGTCATTAGAATAGTCAATATCCTAAAAGAGAGAAGTATGACGTACCTGATCCTCCGGGATGCACAGACCCATTGAAAAAATATGAACGAAGTCAAATTCGCAGTCTTCAAAGGGTAGCTTCTCAAGACTGCGATGACAAATAAGTAACGTGGTCAACAACCCATTTAAGAGAGATACTCACACATTGCCATGCATCCACTGGATACGGTCTGCTATAGATGGCTCCAAATATTTTCGGCTTATTTGCTCCCTCGAAATGTCAAATCCGACCTACGGTCGAGAGTCAGCCTCAGGAAGCGAAGAATGGCGAGGTGCAAGGCTCACGAACGTCGTTTCTGGCCAACGCCTTGCAGTGTCTACCACCCAGTCCCCGAGCTGTCAAACAACCTCAGATGAGTCTGGAGCACAATGAAGATGATTTGTAAACGTACGCCACAGCAAAGATCCAGACACCTGCGCGGGTATTTCCCGTTCCATTCGACGTAGTCGAGTTTCCCCCTTACACCCATGATTATCTGACGGTCCATGATCCACCTAGGTGAGAGATAATCTCAATGGGCGAGGGCTCGCTTTTCTGATCGTGTGAGCAGAAACTTACAATTGCTGGACTTCCCGATCAAGGGAAAGAGGGTAAGGGATCTCATCTTTGCTCGAGGCCCCTCCATTCGCGGTCAAAGATGTGTTGAGCATCGGATCTGGTGCTTCGTCGTGTGACTGCCTCGAGTGCCCGTTGGAAGATTGGTTAGAAGAAGAGTTGCTTCCCCCCACTTTTGACTTTGATTTAGGTTTTGGCGGAGGGTAGGAGACGATGGGGAAGGGAGAAGCGTACACCCCAGGAATCGACATCTCCGAGTCGAGAAAACGTTGAGCCCGGGAGATCAAACGTGCGAGTACAATAAAAGCCTAAATTCCGGCAGCCAATTATATGTGGGCGTATGTAAGAGTATTGACGAAGATTATTATGGGGAAGCCGATGTCGGAGAGGGAGGGCGAGGGGGTGGAGGTGGTGTGCATGCTGAAACCTACGAGAGGTCGTCGGCCGCACAGGTATTAGTACCCCGCATAAAACCTAGATTGTAATGACCGGGTGATGATTCCATGTCGACACCTGCCTTTAGCATGGCGATTAATTTACTGCCCCTGGACGATAAGTACGCCCTGAACAAGCTGCGGTCCATCTAGATGTAGTGCAAACTCAGATAAGTATGCCAGGCGGATAATGATTACAGCAAAAGATACAGGAGAGCATGGTTACAGGTAAGCAGTAAGCAATTTGCGCTGACTGGCATAGGCAGTTGGTGGCGTTCAACAGCGTCGGTGCAGTGCCCCTGAGCGGGTGGCCGCTGCGGTCGGGCGCGTGATATCAGTATCGGCCATCACCCATCTCAGATTCTGCCCCTGACACGCTCAGGCGCCCATTGCAATGCAGACGATGTTTCCGCCCAGCCTATTTCGGCAACAATGGCTGCAGTTCCTTCCACCTCCACCTCCGACGAACAGACAGCTCCTGCAAGACCACAAGAAGAGGATGAAGCACTGCTCGACGTATCCATACTCAAAGAAGTTGCGAGGAAAGCTCTGATCGACGCGTTGAACTCGGTTTGTAGCTCGTCCAGACGCGAGCATGACGCGCGTTAGCTCACACTACAAGTCATAGGTTAATGGCGCAAAGACACTCGTGCTAGATAGCTCGTTGGCTGGTCCTCTTGGCCTGGTCACTGAAGTAGCACTACTGAAGGTGGGCCATTCTTATGACAGGCGAAGATAGCTTCGCTCACTTTACCTGTTAGCACCATGGGGTGGACAAGATGTTTTGGCTCGAGCCAGGGCCCTTGACGGCGAATACTACAAACGTCGTCTATCTCTGTCGACCGAAGATAAACTATATCAAAACTATAGCCGGTGAGCAAGGATAGCTCAGCTCACTCATGATAGTCTGTTGACCATGTATTGAAAGACCAGATCAAGCGACATGCGAGAGAAAACCAGAGGCATACGTATACCCTCTTCCTCGTGCCTCGAACCTCCACGCTCGTCACTCGGATACTCGAGGAGGAAGGCGTTCTCGGTGATGTCACCATCGCGGTGTACAACCTGCAATTCATACCGATAGCAGACGACGTCATATCTCTAGAGCATGATAGCGCGTTCAAGGAGATTTGGGCAGTACGTTACTATACGTGGCTGCCATATACCCGGAACAGCTTATGGACCTACTTTACAGGACGGCGATGAGACGGTTGTTTTCAACTCGATGCAGGCTCTTACGAGCCTGCAAAGTCACTTCGGCGTTTTCCCTAGAATAGTTGGGAAGGGAGACTACGCCGCGGTAAGCCACGGTTGAATTGTCTGAGGACTAAATTGTACTGATATACCGTTTAGAGACTAGCCAATCTCCTCACGAAGAACCTGCCAACTACGTCCGTGGACAGTCCAAATAGTCTGCTTCGATCGCTGTCAGACAAGCTAGACTGTTTGATTATTATTGACCGACGGACAGACCTTGTGACCCCCTTACTGACACAACTCACCTACGAGGGTTTGATTGATGAACTCATTGGTATAAAGAACTGTGAGTCAACATGTTTTACCGTTATAAGTCTGTGAAGCTGACAGTAAGATATATAGCTAATGTCGAGGTACCGGTCTCCTTGCTTAACCCGCCCAACGCACAGAATGCTGCATCCGCGCCGTCAACATCCAGCGCACCCCCACCAGCGAGTTCTCTAACTAAAGAGAAGAAGCGGAAACACCACCTGACCACAGCAACCGACCCTCTATTCGCTGAACTGCGCGATCTGAACTTCTCAGCGGTAGGCCGGAAGCTGAACCAAGTCGCGAGGCGGTTGGATGAGGACTATAAGGTAGGTTGCGCCGACAGACTGCTGTGAACCCGCACTGAATGCGGGGACGCCCTTCCTAGCTCAGACATCAAGCAAAGACCGTCGCACAGCTCCGTGACTTTGTAGGTAAACTGGGTGGTCTCCAGACGGAGCATCAAGCACTTCGACTGCGTGAGTGCACTCGCTTGCTGAACCACGTTCAATCTCTAATGTCAAGCAGACACCGGCTTGTCCGAGCTACTTGTCCCTCACACGCGTACCGACGTCTTCAACAAGGCCTTGGAAATCCAACAAAGTCCGTGGTACACGTGTCCACATGGCTTGTCTTCTATTGTCTTGTTCCTGACAACGGGATTGCACCTATAGATCTTCTGGCCTCGTATGACGTCAACGGACAAGTCACCGCTATTGAAGAGCTGGTCGCGCAAGGTGCCGACATGCAGATAGTGCTTCGACTGCTGTGTCTCGCAAGTATTCTCACAGGAGGCATCAAAGCTAAGACCCTTGAGAACCTCAAGCGCGAGATACTCCAGGTAGGTTTAGTCACATGTCCAGTCCACTCTTCAGTTGCGAATCATGTTCTGAATTCGAGGCTTCTCTCTACAGGCATATGGATACAATCACCTCCCGCTTCTACTTACCCTCGCGTGTCCCCCTCTGGCCGCACTACTACCAAACCCACTACCGGCTTCCGCCTCTGCAGCCCTCTCCGGCGCAAGCAAGTTCCCATACACGTCCCTCCGCAAGTCGCTGCGGCTTCTCATCGAAGACCCTGATCCGCTCGAAGAGCTCGAGAACGACATCAGCTACGTGTACTCCGGGTACGCGCCGATTAGCGTGCGGTTGGTGCAGTGCGTCGCGCAGAAGGGAGGCGTTATCAGTAACCCTGCGGGAGAGAAGGACAAGAAGGTCGCCGCGGGTGATCAGACAAACGCCAGGGCGACGGGTGCGGCTGGGGAAGTCCCAAAGGTCCAGGCACATCCTATCGTTGGATGGAAAGGATTCGAAGACGTCGTGGCGAGTATACCTGGCGAGACGGTGGACATTGTCCAGAAGGTACCTGGGGCATCTGAGAACGGTGGCGTTCCACCGCTGTCTACGCTCAGTAAGCTATATTGTTCTCATCTTACGTCTTCTATGTTCTAACATTTGTCTTTCTTCTCCTTCTCCCTCTCGCACCGTTCGCCATTGTTTGTCTGTGGGACCTTTCGCTCCCACTGTGCCATCAAACCTTGCAGTCCTTCCAAAGGAACGACCGACGACGACAGTGGTATTCTTCCTGGGCGGATGCACATATACGGAGATCGCCGCTCTTCGCTGGGTTGGAAGGCAGAACATCGGTGAGTGAATGTCATGACGCATTTCTGCGAGCAATCGTGGGGAGTGTGGGGATGAAATGAGCTGACTATGGGGTTGAATGGGATGTGTGTGCAGGTCGCAAGTTCTTGATCGCCACGACAGGAATAATCAGCGGGGTGAGTATGATGGAGAGTCTCACTGACACCGGGGTAGTATCGGGCACTTCGAAGGATGCGGGAATATAGTGGTAGTCTGGGATATATGGGGTGGGGAGGGTGTCGTAGACCCAGCGAAGAGGATAGGATACATTCGCAGGAAGACGTATATAAAGAAATGGACAGGAAGGGGAATCGAACACGCGATGATATCTGTGTCCGCTGAGCGCGTGAGCAGCAGACGAGGGCGACGCGAGCTCGTGAGACCAGTCTAGACCTCTGACGCCGACGCGACGCGTTTGTTTGGCGACTTTCTCACGTATGAGACCCCGAGGACGTCAGTCAGACATGCACCCATCCACGCATCCCACCCCTCGGCCGACGTTGCAGACAGCGTGCAGGCTGTTCAACACGACCTGGAAAGCACCTCTGAGCTCTCACCGCCGGGTTTGGGGTGCGGTTGCGTGGACGAAAAGACCGCATCCTTGGCAGTGGGGTGGCGGAGGTCCTGATGACGGCTGGGGGATTGTTTATCGGAGTTTGTGTGAGGTGTTCGAAAGCGAGTTGCTGTCAGTTGAGCAGTCTCGCTGCCTGGTCTTAGCCTATAAGGACACCTCCCCCTCCCTATGCATCTCCTTTCCTCCTCTCATCTGCCTTCCCTGCCCCAAACACAACCCCTCAGCACAGGTCAGTTCTCCCTCTTCCACACCTCTGAGACCAGGAATTCACGTCCTATTCGCACCCAGGCTAGTACAAACACGGATTAGTCGTTTATTGCTGCAATAAAACATGGTTGTCACGGAGAAGAAAACGTCCGCATCTGCGCAGGCAAAGAAGAGTCAGTACCTGATCTCCTCCTCGACATACCTGTGCTGACCGTGTCGTGTCGTGTGCGTGTGCAGAGAAGTCCGGCGGCGGCAAGAAGCGGCTCACGCCCTTCAACAAGTTCATGCAGACCGAGACAGCGCGTCTGAAGGAAGAGAAGCCTGACCTCGACAGCAAGGAAAGGTGCGCGTTTCCTCCTCGTTCTTCTATACGCATACATCCAACTAACGAACACGTTTGCATTGCGCAGGTTCAAGCTTGTCATCGAGAACTGGAATAAGCAGAAAGACAAGGCTTGAGTTCCCCGCCTGTGACTCTGCCAGCGTCACATAGCTGTCTTCACTCGGTCCAGTCCCATGCCAGTCTACATACCCCATATAGTCATCCCGATATTGCCTTCTTGATGCCCGCTGTTGTTGTCAGCGCCACGACTCTCGTCGTTGTCGTTGTTCACCATAACCGCCAACACATGCCTTGCATGCTGGCAGCGGCTCATGTTGCTCCTCCATCCCGTTATCTTTGCTTCTGTGTCTTATTGGTCCCTCGCTCTGGGTTTCTAAGCCGTCTTCATAGTTCAATGTACAATAGCTTTCAGCATACATATTTCGTTTCAACGTTCTCTATTCTATATGTCGTGGCTATAACATAAAAAGGCGCGCAAAAGTACATGCAAGAGTACAGCATACAAGCAAGTCAAGAGGAGGCGAGAGAAATCTAGTACAAATAAAATACAGATACATACAAGTCATGGTACAACAAAGTCACGGTACAAGTTACAGAAATATTCAACGTTAAAGTCAGTGATACACAAGATAATCTTACGGTTCCACGGTCATTGCTCTACATAATCGTACAACCCTCGCCTCGGTCATTGTTGGTGTTGAGATCCAAGAGGGTCGGCGTGCTGGGCCCACTCGATCTCCTCCCACTCGGAGACCACCACCTCGCGCGACCAGGCGTCGACACCGCGTCCGCGTCCTCCGAAACCGCACTACTGTTCCCCGTCGAGTTCGCACCCCTCCTTGCATGCGACTTCCTCTTCTTCTCCCTCGCAGCCTGCACCGCGTCCACCGCCTGCCACGAATAAAACGTCTTCACAACCACCCTCGCCGAATCGCACTCGTCCTGCCCCACAACACTCAGCTCCTCTCCGTCCCGCCCGTCGAGATACCCAAGCTTGCGGGCGTGCCACGACACCCACCCCATCCTCGGCCGACTCTGTCCCTCCACATCCCTCACCGCATACTCGCCCACACTCCTACAATCAACAGCCACGACCTTGGCGTCCTGGATCTTCCGCTCTCTGGCCGCATGCACGAACTCCTTGAGGGTGACACCCGTCATGCGCGTGTTGTCCGCTTCCAGCACGCGAAGACGCGTGCACGCACGTATCAGCGCCGACAACGCTTCGCTCTCCACGTTCGCGTACGATAGTACTAGATGCTCGAGCGCATGCCCAGGTTCAGGGGTCGGCGGCGCGTGGGTGCGCGATGGAGGTGTACTCAAAGTTGGCTGCGTAGCCGTAGGGGATGAAGGGGTCAAGGCCCGGAGGACTTCATCTGACACCTCCGTAGCGTCTTCGAGGTCCAGCCGGCGGATGAGAGGAGTGGTGTTCAACAAACGCACCACACCCGCGTCACGCATCTCGGGACCTATCCCCGCCAACTCGAGAAACTCGAGCTTCGGGACTGCGTGTGCAAGGTGGGAGCATGCGTTGTCTGTGAGGAGAAGGCAGTAAGAGAGGTTGAGGTGTCGAAGGCGGGTGACTCGTCGCCAATATCGGCCTGTGTCGTTCGGGTCCCGTCCTGCCTCGCGAGCTGTGAGCTGCACGACGTCCATAGACTCGGAGTCTTCCTCCGTGCAGGCGACGAAGGCTTCGATGGCTGAGTTGTGGAGGTCGCGTGAGTAGCTCAAATCTAAGACTTCGAGTGTGGGCGCAGCTCGTCCGAGGAGACGCATCGTTGCGTCGGTGACTTTCTTGATTCCAGAAAGGCGGAGCTCTGTGAGTTTGACGTGCTCTCCCCGAGATTCTCCATACGTTAACGCAGAACGCAGGCCATCTCCTGTTAAGTTCAGGCACCTGCTGAGGTCGAGGTACACCAGTCTGGGGCAGTTCTTTGCCAGGACGTCGCATGTCGCGTTCCTCACAGCCCGTTGGCCCTTGAGGCACAGGCGTTCGAGCAGTGGTGAGCGAATGAGGATGTGGTGCAGCGACTCAGTAGATAACGCCGAGCATCCCTGGAGGTTGAGCGAGGTAAGCTGATTGTGTGCGGTGCAGGAGAGCCTGTCAGATCCAGCGGATTGTACTGATAGGTTGTGAGATATCTTGACCAAGTGATCGCCTGGTAAACCTGCGTGGCCGACGAGGTTAAGGTCCAAGATGAAGCCTCCTGCGAGCTTGGACATGTGAACCAGAACATCTTTGTGCACCTTTGGGAATGAGCTCAAGTTGAACTTCGTCCAAAGCTGTCCGTCAAACACGAGCTCTCTCCAAGAGCGCGACACCTACAGTCAAAAAGAATTACAGCCAAGGTTATTCATAATTGTGATTGTGAGATGCAAGAGGGGTGCTACAAACCCTGCTGAGTTTAAAGAGCTCTCTGTACCCTTTCTCTCGTCCTACCCACTTGCTTCGCGATGACGCAGCTTTGAGGGCAGTCCATTTGCCGTCGGTAACACGGCGGTTGAATTCGGCCTCGTGAAGATTGAGGAGCTCGTGGAAGATATGGACCTTCAACTCATGCGGGAGATACTCGTCAAAGTAGGCAGGTGTCATGGTCGGTACTGGCTCAAAAATGTCGATCGGCTCATGAGGAACAATGTCGAAAATGGACGCAGGTGGTAAAGAGAGTGGGAGAGGTGAAGAATACGAACGGCCCTTCGTGCGGAGAGGGACTGCTGAGCTGAGGGTGGAGTCACGCCTGATAGGTCGCGAATCTACGACTCCCCAGACAGAATTAGTCTCCACGAAGGGTGTAGCTGGTGGACTACGTGACCATGGGCTGAGGCAGTTGCCGGCAGTTATGTACCCCAGGTCAGAAAGTATGGCTGCACTTTCCGGGGTCTCCTGCAGACCAATCGTGCCGTATCGAGGGCTAGTAGGAGGAGTCTTCCGAAACAGAAGTTTCCTCGCCAAAGTACCAGGCTGACCCTTCTTCACTCCTGTAAACTTCACCTTCATACGCGGCAGTGTCGGGACCGACAAAGAGCGATGTGATGTGTTGGACAAGGTACGGCGACGGGAGGCAGTCGGTGTCTCGGACGGCGACGTATCGTCCGGACTAACTGGACTGCTTAGAGGCACATTGAGTGCGAAAGAAGATGGCGAGAGAGGGCTATAAGACTCCTCGGCGCTTCCTGCGGTATGTGCAGATCCGTAGGACGAAGGCCCCGCCACAGACGGCCACTCGACATTGCTGTCTGAAAATCCGCCAGTCGTAAAAGAAAGGGGAGGAAGTGTAGGTGGTAGCTCGCGAGCCTTGCCTTTATTGACGCAAGCCTCATTTTGCTCGTCGCT
>JAXQGX010000690.1:0-12403 GCA_037040455.1 Irpex sp. P115-07
ATAGCAGTCTCCATATGATCGTAACCAGTGGTCTGGTCATTGTTCGACCTTTGTTCGCGGCCAGTCTTTCATCGCCTGTTAGTGGGCGCCAGAAGTATGTTCTATAGCAGCACCGCCACAGGGTGTAAGTGTCGATCAGTCGCGTCGCGTCTCCACTCTCTGACCACTCCGGCCACGCACTCTTCCGCCCACCAAGTGTCCCGTACGCCCACAGCCTCTGTACCCACAACCCCGTCCATGCGCCCGCAATATATTTCGTTCGCTCGCATCCACTCGTCCCGCCCTCCCTCTTCGTAGCTCGCTCAGGTAAGTTGTCGGCCTGCGCCTCTCGCTCGATGACGACGACGACGACGAGCTGCACCTCGTCCGATGCAGCAGCAAGTCGTCGTCTGTCCGATAGCTTGCGCATATAATTTAGCTTAAGCTGGGTATGGGGATAATTAGCAGCCATCGAGAGTTAAAACGAGCGGAGGTAAGTACTCGAATTGGTTGCGTTACATGCTTAACTATGTGCTCATTGTTATTTAACTAGTCGTCGCCGTCCTCTCCACCGCGGCAAACGATGACCAGCTAATTCACCACGCCCACTCACCGGACGAAGCACATCCCCACACTGCACCTGCGAGAGAGAACACCCACCATCCATACGGAGTCAATCAAGACTGGTCAAAAGGTGGTTGATTAACGGGTAGCTAAAACATACAAGGTGCGTACACTACCCCGAACTACTTCGCGTGTACTGACGTCGTTCTTCCACAGTTGGAGCCGGCTGGACAAATTGACGGGGCGTGCGTAAAGTGTATGCGACGGTGTGCGCAAGCCCGTGGACGACAACGACCCCACGCAGCCTCGACATCGTGCTACCCGCGTACCCACCACCACCTCTCCCTTCCCCTTCCAACGCGAACTCGCACTTCGACGAACGACGAACCGTTCCACGCACGGCCATTCAGAACCCTCCACGAGTCTCGCACCGCACCTCGAGGCTCAACCCCGACGAACACCACCACCCAAACCCGACTCAACGGCAACTCGCAGCACGCACCAAACCATACATTCACCGCGCGAGCACGAGCACCTGAACGGACATACAAGGTGCGTACACCGACCGTCCAACCGTTTCACGATCGACTAACTAACTAACTCACTCACTCATTTCGTAGTTTCGATTCTCGTACTACCAGAGGACAAGGAACAAACAAGCAAGCGGGCGGGGTATACGAGCTATCTACACGCGGTACGTACGTCCGCACGCCGTCGTCCTACCCTCTGCCCCTCCACCCCTTCTCCCCTCTCCTTCCTCCTCCTCGAGCACAAACCTCGCCCACCCACACACGCCACCCAACCAGCCGTCAGTACCACGCCTACACCACTAGAATCAGCCACCCAACCTCGACCGCTACCCTTACCACGAATCCGACGAAGATCAATCCCGACCTTTGGGTGGTGCGGGAGGGAATGTGGGAGGAGAGCGGGTGTGAGTGATTCGAGCAGACGGTGGAGGTGAGTAGAACGAGCTGGTGAAGTCGCCTGACGGTCCGCTGAGGCGTTCGTCGTCAGTGCGGGTTTCTGTGCTGAGTCGGCAGGGAGAGAGAGGCAGTATCTACGTCAACAACGCCCTAGACACGCGGGAGAGCGTACGAGCCAGCTACCTAGACTACGTACGTGCATTTTAATCGCTTCGTGCGAAGCCAAACGACCTACCCGGCGTCCTGCACCCGCTCCTCCTCCCTCCTTCCCGACACAGACCGGTGGACTGCGACACGACGAACCGGCCGTTTGGCGTGGAACCTATATCGATCGAATCAGCGCACACTAGGCACCTAGAATCGACCGGCGCACCTCGAAAACGATGAGAATAAAATTTCGAGTTACTTAAGGGGGTGGGTTATGGGGGTGAGGGAAAGGTCGTCGTGGGGTGGGTGCGAGTGGGTAGAACAGACGTTTGAGGTGAGTTTAATACGCTCCTAAGTTTGTTTTAAGATCGGCTGAGTCGTTCGTCCGTAGTGCGAGGTTTTGTGTCGCTGGGGCACCGCCGAGAAGCGGTTATCTTCGTCTGGAAGGCAGTCAGCGCGCAGGCGGGCGTACGAGCAACCTACACAGCCTACCTACGGCCGTCTGCACCACTTCGCACGCAGCCAAACTACCTACTCGTCGTCCGGAGAGCCATCCCCTCCTCCTCCCCTCCCGACACAAAATGGGGAATTGTCGCACGAAGAACGGGCCGTTCGTCGTGCGACTTACATCGATTGAATCAGCGTACATTAAATGTCTAGAAACGACCGTCGCACCTCGAAAACGCAGAGAATAAAAATTTCGAGTGAAGGCGGTGGTCCATGGAGGATTTTGGAAAAGGTGGTCGGAGCGCAGGCGTGAGTGGCTAGAAAGGCCATTTGAGGTGAGTATAACACGCTCCTAACTTTGTTTTGAGATCGGCTGACGTGTTCGTCCGTAGCGTGAGGTTTTGTGCCAGTGGGGTACCACCCGGGGAACGCGTATCTACGGAAGAAACACAGTCAGCAAGCAGGCGAATGTACGAGGGAGTTGAATGGACTGCATACGTACGTTTGCACTGCTTCGCACGCCGCCAAACGACCACGCGGTCGTCCCACACCCATCCCCTCCTCCTCCCCTCCTGACACAAAATGACGGATTGCGGCACGACGAACCGGTCGTTCGTCGCGCGACTTATACCATGAGATTCAGCGTACATCATACACCTAGAATCGACCGACGCACCTCCATTCCGACGACATTAAAATTCCGACCTTCGGCGGTGGTCCATGGAGGATTTGGGGGAAAGTCGTCAGAGAGCTGGTACGAGTGACTAGAACGGACGTTTAAGGTGCGTATATTGAGCTCGTGAATTCGTTTTAATATTGACTCACTCCTTCTTGCGTAGGGCGGAATTTTGTGATATTGGAGCACCACTGGGGGAGGAGGGTATCTACGGGAGAGACGAAGTCAGCGAGTGTGCGGGTGTACGAGCACGCTACACAGCCTACGTACGTACGTCTGCATCACTTCGCACGCAGTCAAACGACCTACGCATCCTCCAGGAAGCCATCCCCTCCTCCTCCCCTTCCGACACAAAACGGCGAGTTCCTGCACGATGAGCCGGCCGTTCGTCGTGCGACTTACACCAATCGAACCAGCGTACATCATACATCTAGAATCGACCGACGCACCTCGATTCCGACGAAAATAAAAATTTCGACCTTCGGTGGTGGTCCATGGAGGATTTCGGGAAAGTCGTCATAGGGCGAGTGCATGTGGCTAGAACGGACGTTCGAGGTGAGTATAATGCGCCCCTGAATTCGTTTTGCAATTGACTCACGCGTTCGTCGTCAGTTCGAGGTTTCGTGATGTTGGGGCACCGCTGGGGGAGGAGGTATCTACGGGAAAAACGAAGTCAGCGCGGAGGCAAGCATACGAGCAAGCCAAGTAGACTGCGTACGTACGTTTGCAACGCTTCGTACGGAGGAGACGGCGTACCCGTCGTCCTACACCCTGCACCACCCCCTCCCCTCTCCCAATACAAAGCGGCAAATTGCCGCACGAGGAGCGGGTCGCGTGTTAAACAGACTGGACCAAACGAATTGGCATACATTAAACGTC
Source organism: Irpex sp. P115-07 (assembly GCA_037040455.1). Classification (NCBI taxonomy): domain Eukaryota; kingdom Fungi; phylum Basidiomycota; class Agaricomycetes; order Polyporales; family Irpicaceae; genus Irpex; species Irpex sp. P115-07. The sequence goes on from JAXQGX010000690.1 coordinate 3,619, forward strand.
CGTTCACAAGCGACGTACCTCGATTCTGACGGATTCACAATTTCGACCTTCGATGGTGCTTCATGCGAGTTTCGGGAAAAGTCGTCGTAGGGTAGATGCGAGTGGCTGGAATGGACGTTAAAAGTGAGTAAAACACGCCTCTGAATTCGTTTGGCGATAGACTAACGCGTTCGTCCGTAGTGTGAGTTTTTGTGCTGGGCCGGCAGGGAGGGGGAGGGAGTATCTACGTCGGCAACGCAGTCAACAAGCAGGCGGATGTACGAGGGAGTTAACTAGACTATGTACGTACGTTTACACCGCTTCGCACGGAGGGAGACGCCGCCGTCCTGCACCCATCCCTTCCTCTCTCCTCCCACCACAAAACGGCGAATTGCCACACGAGGAGTCCGTCGCGTATTAAGCGAACTATACTAGGCGAGTCAGCGTACACTACGCACCCAGAATCGGCCATCGTACCTTGATTACGACGTGAACAAAATTCCGACCTAAGGCGGTGCTTCACGGAGGATTTTGGAAAACTCATCGGAGGGCGGGTGTGAACGGCTATAACGGACGTTTGAGGTTAGTAAAACACGCTCCTGTAGTGGTTTTGGGGTAGGCTCACTCGTTCGTTCGTAGTGTGGGGTTTTGAGATATTGCGGCACCAGCGGGGGAGCAGTTATCTACGTCAGGAACGAAGTCAGCACGCAGGCGAGTGTACGAAGCAGTTAATTAGACTATGTACGTACGTTTACGCCGCTTTGCACGCAGCCAAACGGCCACGCCGTCGTCCGGAAAGCCGTCCCCTTCTCCTCCCCTCCCGACGCGAAAACGCGAATTTCGGCATGAGGAGTTGATAGCACGCAAAACGGACTATACCAAATAAATCAGCGCATATCAAACGTTTGTTTACAGGCGACGCACCTTGATTCCGACGAATAAAAATAATTGGCCCCTTCGGACGGCATCGAGAGACGATTCGCAATATCGCTCGAGGGGCCGCAAGACTCGATGCGCACTGGTCCTTCGTATATGTATTGACGTTTGCAACCTTTTGCAGCCCGAGATACCAACGGATTCGATGGGAATTGGGCGTGCTGTGCACGTCTGGCCGTCGATTTGTGGCCATGCCAGGACGTGGCTTAACTCGACTGACATGTTGCTATAGACGAGGTCAGTATCTCAGTAAGTATGCATGCGTAAACGTTAGGTCACTTACCGTAGTTTGTATGCTTCTCGCAGGGACCTTTGTATGTTACAAACGAATCACTTCGATCGGCACTACCGGGCCAAAGCGCACTGGTTAATCTCAATACGTGATCAATAACAGCGTGGGTATATTAAAGGTGTTGGGTACGTACCGGGTGTTGAGTATAATGTAGCCATTTACCCTTTCATCTTGGGAGGTTTTGCGAGTGGCGAACAGGGTCGTACCGATCATCCTTCGGTGGTTGAGGCCCGGGCGTGTCGTCGTCTGGGGATATCAACCCTTCGTAGGGTGTCGTGACGACCGTTCTATCGTTCCATACGGTAGTACCATAGCGCAACTATGTAGTACGTTAGTCATACAAATAAACAGATTTAATCTAGGAGAGACACGCACCTTGATGCTTGCAAGAGACTTTAAGGGCGAGCTGGAGTAGAATCTTCAGCATCGACGTTGAAGTGCTCGGATAGCCAATATAAAGCTGTAGAAATACTTAAGAAGGTCGTTCTTATCCTTTCACAGTGTACCTGGGCTTTCTTATTGAGTATAGCGAAGACGGCTCTGCCGTCTTCGACTCCTGGCCACGGCGCCAAAGCGCCGCAAATATTCGTTTCGCGCGATTTAAACTACGGAGAGTATACTGACGACTGTGCTACATAGCCTACCTATATCATTAGCGTACTATGCGCAAGTTTGAGAGGTAGTTGTATATATTGAATCTGCCGTGGGCTGTCAGAGTTCGGCTTTCCCTCACTGAAGACTGGTCATAAGATCAGAATTTCAGCATCGTCGTCGAAGATATCAAGGGTACGCCATACGTACTAGATATATCCATGGTTCACATAATCGTATGCACACCCTTTCTACGTCCCTTTGAGAACATGTAAGGTCATAGTAGAATACCCATGTGTTATTCGGGTCCGGCTGCTCGTAAACCCACAAAGAGTGAAACGACGGCTTCGCGTGAGTCGTTTCGAGTACACTATCCTATCACAAATATGTACCGTATGAGTCAAAATATAACTCTAGAAGACTAAGGTACGCACCTCTTAATCTCAATCACCACCATGGCTCGAGTCTTACTCGGTGTGTCCTTTTACCTGCTAATGATAGTAGTTAGCTGAAGATCAGAATTTTAGCTTCAGCGTCGAAAAGGATAAGATACGGAAATGAAAGAAAGGCATGATATATTCTACTTACCTGATCATCATACCCTTAGAGTAACAATGCACATGCTACTGGTAAGCCTCTGGTGAGTATAGGCTAAGGAATTGACGGCAGATGTGTATATAACCCTTCAAGAGGGTGGGAGTATCCTGAAGTGGTACCTATGACATTACCTATCGAAACATCATGATTTCAGCATTGACATCGAAAGATGCAATATTTCCGGCACATTACTAGTACTTAACTTGACCTTATTAAACTTGATGTTCTATTTGTCCTGCATGAACAGGGATGCAACATGATTACTATCTATAATATCATTAGCTCTCAGTATCATAACGAGATGCAACTGGCACATGTGACATACCTTGATTCACGTCCTGAGCAGACTAAGCGTGAAGAAAGTGACTGTAATAGATCAAGTTAGAATCTCCGACAACGTAAGATAAGATAAGATAACACCACTCACTACTTGGGCTGTCGACTTATTGTACTTCAATTGACAGTGATCGCACGAAAGATGGGCAAAGAGGAATATGGCAGGGAGAGGATGGACATGGAAGGATGGGATAATAACATCGATAAGCGTGCATCGAGTGAGGTAAACAGGAAAGGTGAGGGAGATGAAGAAGAGGGGTAGAAGAGGAGGATGGAAAGAGAGGAGAGAGTATCGGATGATGCTGTATCCTCTCGTTTCAGCCTCACCTTTATACATTACTCGGCCAGAATTCAGACGCCTAGAAGCGCAAAACGTTGAGAGTTGAAACCTACGGTACGCCCGGCCGGAGGAAGGCCAAGTGCAGTTTCGAGGGCAACTCGCCAAAGCTGTGGCAGAGAGCCACCAAAGTTCCAAGAATCTGACGGAAAAAACCCCCGCAACTGTCATGTCGTAACAAGCGCTGTCAGGGCTGATGGTAGTAACCTATGGCTCGCTTATTATGAGCCTGGCTGTCCGTCGCCGTGCTTGCGTATTTGTGATGCCCCAGCTAGCGGGATAAGTAGATTAGGACGAAGAAAATGTCAACGGCTGAGTGTACGTACACAGCGAGAAAGACACATGTCGTCTATATTAAACATCTTCTGATGACGTGAAATAACGAACAATATGTCTGGTACATTACGGAGGTTGAAGGGCCAGAGTCACGGTGACCCGGAAAATGAGCAAACTCGCCAGATTGAGTGTTTGCATTTGGTAATCATGTTTGGGACTGAACCGCCTATTAGAACATGTTAGAATATATCTATTATTCTATTCAAATATGCTCTTACAGCAACTGAGAGACCAAGAGTTGTCCAGGTGTACGAGCATGGCGTTGAGATGGAGGAAGATGCAAATTACCACGTTAGGCAGGTGTTGCCTGCCTGATTTGGTAGTGATCAATTTGGTGGCGCAGATCATCGGAACATCTCCTCCGCATCTTTAACTTGAAGTTGCACTACTTGCTCGTTTCCCTTCAGGCCAGTGCAATACTACTGGCCGTGCGTCTTGGCTTGGTACTGGTAAGTTGTTTGAATGTGTGATACTACTATCATTACTGAATATAACTATAACGGTTTGCATATTGATGCTGGCTCTGAATGGAGTCAGTGGTTAGCTTTTATTATGCTTGGATATTCAAGACCCATTCGCTGCCTTTCAGGCTTTATGCGCCATATGAGATCTATCCACCCAAGTTCTCCTAGAGAACGTAAGTCACGACTGGAATTCTAAAGGCTAGTCAGATAGGATGACATCGGACAACGGTGCCATCACATTTTCCGACATTCTTATGAGATTGATCTAGCGTGAGTGCACGAACCACTGCAGTTGCACGGGGCAGATCCGGTTGCACGGGGCAGATCCGGTTGCAACTTGCAACTTGCGCAGTTTCACTGCCGGCATTGACCAACCCCACCGAATATTCCATAAGTGATGTTTCATGCCATGACCGAGCAAAGTTAAAGATACTGCGTACGGCCTGCATACGGCATATATATTGCAGTTTTATAGTTACCTTAGTTGTCGTGCACTGTGTCCCACATCTCACACTGATGCCTAAAATATCCTCTTCGAAATCAGTGACACCTTGTCGACCAAAGGCAAAGGAAGCCGGTAATGTTCTTTCACTTGTCCTGTAATGTTCTTGCACTCATAGCAATATTCATAGCTTATCATAGAGAGGTCCGTGAAGCTCGTCAAGAACTCGCTGCACTCATCGAGTCTCAGTTGCGTGAGTATACTTACATGCAGATCAATGGCTGAGTCCGATTTCGTGACTGATTTGTATATATTAGGTGATGTGACTGGTAATACCCATGCATTGATGTGGTGGTCACATCGTGGCTATTGGGAAGAGATTGTCCTTGGATACCGGGTGGCGGTATTTGGCTGGCCCAAGGACATCAAATTTGCGGGTCCGTTTCAGTTGCCAAGCTCACTGAATCTTATTTCACGGCTTCGGTTTGGTTGGCGAAAGGGACAGATCTACTTCCGAAAGCTTACTGAGGCTGAATTTGTTGAGAAGGAGAATGAGTTGAAACCTCTTGCGGAGGCAGATCGGGTTGCAAGTCGGGTGTGCCGAAATCAGCGGTCTGATCTGGGTGACAGAAGACAGCTGCGGCCAGCTGAAACAAGAGGAAAGAGGAGACGTGCGAAGAGTGGTCTGCACTCAGCTAGATATGTTAGAGAGCTCGAGGATACTGTTGAATGATTCCTTAACACTCAACTTAAACTCACTCATTCTCACATAAGCAGTAACACAACCAAGAATCACAACTATCTGTCAATAATATTAATATGTCACTCACCGAGCTATGTGCCATGCAAGGCACCCGACACAAACCTGTCCGAAGCACGCACAGTGTGTTTCGAGTAAGTTTGTGTCGTACACCTCACAGGTACAATGCGGAAATGACATGGAGCCCGCGACACCCAATGTCCGTTGCTCAACAACTACTAATTTCGCTTAGGTTCTGATTTTTACACACCCATTCTAGGTTGCATGATTTACTGTTCACCCTGTTTCGCAGACATCGGTGCCGTACAATGAGATTCAAGTCTAGCCATACACTGACCAATGATACATCCACTACCGGTAAGCTATTGGCAATAAGAGCACTATTTCACGATGGCCAATCCCGGCGGCAGTGACGGATTATGCAAGAGAACGGTATTGGGTTTCCTACCGTGGTTGTTCACAAAACTATGCATGCCGCAAGTGCGCAGGCGAGGTATGAGCGGATGCCAACAAACCCAGTCCTGAACAAGTTGAAAGTTTTGCCAGTGGCGCAGCGCACACCGCAAAGAGAATCTTCCGAATCTTCAAGGGTCACCGTAGCAGCAAAGACGGCGCACCTGGAGCGTTAGTCAACCGAGCAGGTACGCGACTTACCAGACGTCTGATTTCGTTGGCCTGCCGTCACTTTCGGTAGTAGGGGCGCAACTAGCCCAGCCACCTCGTTTCGTCGATTCGCCGTTGCCGGTGGGGTGCTCAGCTCTACCTCTATCGTTCTCTTGGTCCTAACTCCCATTCGAGCCTCCTTCAGCACTCACGGTATTGAACGACTGGCTTCACCGCCACCAGCCCCTCGTCTTGGTCAGACAGTCCGTTGCGGCACTGCCGCACTGCGTAACATTCACGCAGCACGCTCACAGGTGTTTTGGTATATGGTTCTGCAATGGAAAAGCCTTCTGCAGGCAACATTGTGCAACACCGAGGCTTTCAAGGTCTGCACAGGGAGGTAATTGCGCAACAGCTCACACCGTGTAAGTAAGCTGTCATGTTATGCATAGACGACGTGGACTTACTCTGACAGTAGCGTGAGCACTCAATGTTGTGCACCGTGAAGATGCCGCTGGTGCTGCGTGAGCACGCCGCGAATGAATTTACGCACGTATCGTGGCATCGACTTCGCCGTTCGGATGTGAACCCAGTCGTCCTGCCATGTTAAAACGTTGACCATTGGAAGGGGTCAGCGAAACAGAACAATACTTATTACTATGTAAGTCATGTTTTTGGTCATATAAACGATGTCACGTACTCACCAATTCTCGGTATCGCGGTGACCAGGTTCCTACTAGCCTCGCGTTCCACGGTGAATTGACGCGAGGTCGCCTGGCGAGCTGGATTTACACTGGCAAAGGTTTGTGCGTGCCGCGGAGAGTGGCTGCTTGAAGTATGTCCACGCGGCACGGATGAGGTCGATGCTTTGGGAGTTAATACGTGAGTGATTCAGATATTGTCACTGAATTTGAGATGTATGCTCACCTAACTCTGCTACCGTAGCCCATCCCAGGTATACAAACAACGCCTATGTAGTTACCAACGCGTTTCCGCATCGAACGGGGCCTCGGGATGCCGTTCCGCAATGGATCGAAGTCCCGCGAGCGGGGTTAGCCTGCGGTGAGGACGGCAGGGCTGTTGGCGAGGTTACAGTTGTGAGAGGGGATTTATGGTCCAAGGTGCATGGGTGCGAACTGAATGCATGTCGGTATGTAAGAAATACGGTGAAGGTTAACATGTACTTACCGAGATCCAGGCCTATCACCCATTCCTAACGCCCTATCCGATACCACCATACCCAACGGAAACAAGTCCCATACGGTCAGAAGGATGTGTAGAGAAGCCTAAGATGTCGTTCCGCAACGGATCGACGTCCCGCGAGCAGGGTCGAACTGTACCGTGGACGGCAAGTCCTTCGGTTGAGCTGCTCTCGATAGAGAGCGGTGAAGGGGTTGTGGCATGCTATTAATGAGCTAAGTGAGTAATATACTACGTAGTTTAGGATTAACACGTACTCATCGTGTGTTATCTCCCTTGTAGAACTCAAATTCTGGACTGCGCGGTTTTCACGAGCGGACATCAAGTGCCCAGTATTAGGCCGTTCCGCAACAGATCGGCGTCCGGCGAGCAAGGCCTTCTTGCCTCCCGTGCACATTGTGCGAGGACGGTGGCTTGCTGAGGCTGCTTGAGATAAACAGTAATAGCTGTAGAGCAGAATTCGAGTGAGTTAATACACAGACTTACGAAGTGCGTGTTTACTCACCTTCTGAAGTAAAGATCTCCCATCCCCTTCAATCGCGTGCTCTCATTTCGTCGCGGTGGCTCGTTTGTGTGTTCTCGTGGTGAGTATGGACCGTCAATATTGATCATTGTGGGCATACTGATGCTTGTGCCCCAGATTTCGTCGTTCCGCGATAGATCTTCGCCCGACGACCGAGGTCCAAAGAGTTGCGACCATCCTCGCAAGGCCTTGGTCGCTTCGACGCCTCGCAATCGAGTGCTGTTGTTATCAAAGGTGTTCCATGGTGGTGGCGAGCGCGAGCCGTCTCCGTAATCCAAGTCTATTAAGGTGTGTTAATTAAGTGCCTGTACCGCTGCCAGAGTCCACTGATAACGTACCTTGTGCAGTTCATGCACGTCCCAGCTCATAACAACACCCATCCCATCACCGTACACCTTCCAAGATGCTCTACTAATGAGCTTCCGTGAGTTAACTGAGTGCACGAGTGGCTAGAGACACTGGCAGCTGGCACTTACTTTCTGGGTGTCTGGCGAGCTATTTGTCTTGTTAGACTTGTAGTTGTACAAAGAGGCTGCATTTCATGTGTTTTGAGGTCCAAGTAGCCAGTGTAAATGTGCGAGAAGATCCAGTAGAGGAGCAGACGGTGGACGAGAGACGGAGGCGATGGGAGTGCGAGAAGGAGTGGTGGTTCATCTAAGCGCCTGTGTCGAGTTGCGCAAAGGACACAGAAGGACACGATCGAGTCAGCGAAGCTGACTGTAACTTATGGGCAAAACATACTAGTAGTACTATCTCCAACAATTATTCCAGAGCACAATTTGCCCTTCACCTAACAAATCCACGCTCCCACAATTCATCATAGACGCTCAATGTCACATCAAAACAAATCTCATTCGCCCAACCTCCCTCCAGGTGCCACCATGGTGCAGGTACAGCCAGGTGGCCCTCCGCCATACATGTATGGTCCCAAGTACGTGCGGCCCATCAGATTCCTATCCGGCGAGATGCTGACTGTTCATTAGCGTGCCGGCTCACGGTAGAATGGGGTCAAACGGCTCGTGGAACGGGAATGTACCCCCTTCGACCAACCATAGGCCAACGAGGAGCACTGGTAGCGCCTCGTCACAACCGTTCAGACCGTAATCACCCAATAGCAATATCAGTTTTGACTGGACTCATCGTATCTATCAAGCGTTCGACATTTAGCTTTAATTTCACTTCTCCTTGGAATTCGGATACTAGTACTGCGGCTGCTTTGTTTCAGAAATCTCATTCGTACGCGTGTAAGCTATATGTAGGTACAGAGAAAAGGTATTGGTTTTACAAATGCTTCGACTGGACCTTCGCCGCCGCCATTTGCTGTGTGGGGTATACTATGGTGGACTTCCGATTACACACAGGTCAATGGTAGTGGCCGGGCGTCAGATA
>JAXQGX010000691.1:0-12385 GCA_037040455.1 Irpex sp. P115-07
CACATGTACGCCCAAGCCCTCCGCCGCGCCCAATTCATCATGGTAAACTCCTCCTGGACCAAAAACCACGTCGACTCCATCCTGCACCACAAAGACCCCCTCCTAGATACACTACACACCCTCAGCCCCCTCGCGCTTCTCGACTTCTTCTACCCCCCTGACCCACCGACGTCCGCGCGTATTGTGTATCCACCGTGTGACACTCGTGAGATGGTCAAGTTCCCTCTGGGGCATCGGGATCATATTATCTTGAGCGTTGCTCAATTCCGGTGAGACTTCATCAAACTAGACGGCTTTCTATCGTGGTTGTATGCGTATACTGATACGTTCTGCAGACCGGAGAAGAACCATAAAGCGCAAATAGAAGCCTTCGCCAAGTTCTTGGAGATCTCTCCCAAGTATCGGAACGATGACTCTACGAAACTTGTCCTGCTGGGCGGTAGCAGGAACGCAGAAGACGCTGCGCGCGTTGAAGGGTTGCGAGCTTTAGCGAAAGAGCTCAAAATCGAAGTATGCGTCCGAGACTTTCTCTTCGTCAGACAGACGAACACTAAACGACTCGTGTTGCGTTGCAGGACCACGTACTGTTCGTCATCAACGCTGAGTACTCGGAGATGCTCGAGTGGTTGTCAAGAGCCTCCATAGGACTCAGCACCATGGTGGACGAACATTTTGGAATCAATGTCGTAGAATATATGGTACGCACCCACTTGTTTTTGTCCCATGCCGCAATCATAGTAGTCACTGGTATTTAACCTTCGTCTACTCAGGCGGCGGGTGTCATCCCCGTCACACACGCCTCAGGCGGTCCACTAAACGACATAGTAGTCCCCTTCAACGGAAAACCAACAGGTACGTCCTCACCCCCTATCTCTCCTCCACTCCCCTCCTCCCCAACTAACTTTTCCTTCCACTCCTCTCCTCTTCCCCGCCACAATAAAAAATCACAGGCTTCCACGCAACCACAGCCCAAGCATACGCCGAAACCTTCGAGAAAGTCTTCGCTCTTATCGAGGAGGAAGAAGTTGAGTTGAGGGGGCGCGCGAGGGTGTGGGCTGTGCAGAGGTTCTCGCAGGAGGAGTTTGAGAGGGGGTGGGGGGAGAGTCGGTGGAGGGAGGAGGTGTTGTAGTGGTCAGAGTTTTTGTTTTAGGTGGTTGTTGGAAATAGGGTAGGAGACGGTGGTTTATCGCAGGAGAGATGTACCCTATTGAATTATGCGATGCAGGGCATTTTCACTAGAGGCCGAATTATAGTGGTGGCTCAAGGCACTTACTGACACGACGGTAATGTTTGCTTAGACTTCAAACTTTGTCACTCACCTTTTCCGTCCTTCACTGCACATAGCCCGGGACCTCACCATCGCTCACATTGGTTTGAATCCTCAGATGTTATGAGCGACAATTCCTCCCCTAGACTCTGCAAGCGGCCCGCAGACTTTCGAAGTGAAGTCACTCGCATCGCTAATCAAGTACCCTGCAAGAAATGGTGGCGTTCCGTAGGTTCACGGAGTGGGGTCAGAAGGGATGAGCGGACTGTGTTAAGTAAGGTGGGTGGACTTCGTCATAGTGTGCTCGGTATTGCTCGGTTCACCTGATTGTTCTCTTCGTGCGTAGGTATTGATACACAGCGCTATTTGCTCAAACGTCGAACTTTATCACTATCGACTGTCCTCTCTCGCTAAGTGTGGCTCATGATATTACTATCGCTCATATTTTGTTTAGGTTCTCATATTTTTGAAGCGACAACCCCTCTCTGAAAGAAATGGTGGTGTTCCGGTAACTTCGCGGACTACGGACAGAAGGGACGAGCGGGTTGTGTTAAGTAAGGTGGGTGGCTTTCGTCATAGTATGTTCGGTAAACCTGATTGCTCTCTTCGCGCACAGGTATTGATGGACATGTAGCGCTAGAAGACGTTGGGTTTGTCCATTACAAAGCTACGTGTGTGAATATGTACCATGTTATCACGAAGCATGGTTGGCGCACTCATGGAACAACGGCAGCGGCGATTCACAGTTCAAACTTAAACACTCATCTATCACCGTATTCCGCTGTCTTACCATCGCTCACATGTACTTAGGCTCTCAGATATTTCAAGCGACATCTTTCTTATCTCGAAATGGCGTGCCTGGTTTTGAGGCAAAGTCACTAGTTGTTGAGTAACTCTACTGACGCTCTACAGGAAATGGTGGCGCCCGGTCGTCTCACGGAGCACGGACAGAAGTAACAAGTGGACTGTGCGAAGGTGGGTGTGCCTCCGTCACAGTGCATACTTGCTATCTCTCAACCATTCTAATTGTTCCCTACTTACACATGTGTAGGTGTTGGTACTGTCAAATACAGTGTCAGAAGACGCTGAGTGGCTTCGGGTGAACGGCTCATGGGCTTTATTTGGGTTCGTAGTTGTAAGACCTCGACAAATCATCTGACGTTCGCGGGAAAAGAGCTGACAAGGCGGCAGATCAACTGTTCTACTATAGGCGTCTCCTCGACAACGCTATTGGGACCCCTGAATGAAATTGTCCACGCAGCGGCTGCAGCGATGAACGACCAATGGCTTGTCGCCGAATTGACTTACCCCAACCAGGTACAGCACAGCTTAGAGAACGGAGAAGCTGATCTGAATCTGATTTTATGATCTCTCTCAGAGATACATCTGCTTGCAACATTGCGTTCCAGGTTTGTGCAAGGTATTAATGAACGTCTCGTATGGGGCTCGGGCAGAAGTCGAGACATCCGGTACGTCTACATTCAACCTTAGCATTACATGTGAATGATCAATGTTTTACTGTTCAGTTAGCGCTTCCGCTGTATACATATATGTCGTCGCGCAGATAACCATAACTATACCTCGTCTTGCTATCGACTCTCTCCCCACCACCCCGTTCAAAGCTCCCTGCCATGACTATCATGGCTTCTAACGTAGACTCGGACGACCGCTTTCCCCCACTCGACGGATCGATCACCGCCGTTCTGGGAATGACGGATTGGCAAGCTGAACATCGTCCGGATGAGCCGTACGCCATCTGGCCCGATCCAAATTCTCCCACTGGGACGAAGTGCGTCACAAACGCTCAGTACGCGGAAGCCACGCACAGGCTCGCCCATATAATCCGTGCTCAAGGAGACAGTAACGACCGAGACGTCGTAGCTATCCTGATACACACGGATACGCTGCTCTATTGCGCACTCATGGCAGCATGCATCAGGGCTAATCTTGTTGTGCGTTATCAACACACCTAATCTTTGGTTCGAATTCACATACTATGTCCCAGCCATTTCCCATGTCACCGAGGAACTCCGGACCGGGGGTCTGTAGCATGATGGAGAAGACTTCCTGTCATCGCATCATAGCAGACTCGAGCACGAAGGCGCTCATTGCTGACGTGCAGGCTGAGCTTAGTAGTAAGAACCATGCAGTGAAGGTTACAGAGCTCCCTGGGTTATTCGATGCCTATCCAAGCCTTGCGCCGGCTTCTGGCCAAGACAAGTACCCACCGTATCAGCCCTATCCTTATTCTGACACGAAGCATCCGGAAGAGGTTGTAATGATACTCCATTCATCTGGGTCGACTGGGTTCCCGAAGCCCATACCACTCAGCCAGCAGTACCTATTGCCTGTGGTCAGGAGCCGTAAGTCACAGCTTTTTTGCTTTCTATTAGATGGAGCTTACAAGAGTACGTAGCACCTATCGCTGGCTCACGCCATCGCGAGATCCGCTGGTTTGGCGGTGCGTTACCGTCTTTCCACGCCTATGCTTTTGGCTGGCAATTCATCATGCCACCCGCTTCTGGTCATCCGTGTGGCCATTTTGCGCCGCGATGGCCAGAATCGCCTGTCATACCCAACCCGGAGAATACCCTCGAGGCTAGTCGTATTACCGGATGCAACGCTATGCCGGGTGTACCTGCCTTCGTCGAGGTTCGTGGACATCGGAGGGTTGTGGAGTGTGGATAATGATATAATTGCAACAGACATGGTCGCGTTCAGACGAAGCTATGAAATACTTGAAGACACTTAAATGTCTCGTGAGTAGCTCAACATCATCTCATGGCTGCATCGCACGGGCTAACAGTCTATAGATTTTCGCCGGCGGGCCGCTCTCAAAGAAATGCGGAGACGACTTGGCCATGGCCGGTGTAAGAATATCCTCGATGTATGCCGGCACCGAGTTTGGAGCTGGATCAGACCCATTCTACCCCGATGTAGCAACAGAGGAAGATGATAGGACGCCTTTCGATTGGGAATGGTTGAAGATGAACCCCGACTGTAAAGTTCGATGGGTCCCCGCCGGCGACGGTAGTTTCGAATGTCAATTTATGGTACGAGAGGCCAGCTTCTGTTTCCGCTTGATTGATCGGCTCAGATATCCTTTGCTTCTAGACTCATGAGAGGTACCGACCAGCTGTTGAGAATATCGACGATGCGCCGGGATACGCCACTCGAGATTTGTTTGTCAAGCATCCGACGAGGGAACTTTGGAAACTGTAAGCCATACGTGGCGTTGACAGTATTTGCATCTGAACAACAACACAGCTCTGGTCGTGCTGATGATGTGATTGTCTTGAAGACCGGTCAGTGTTGCAAAGTCTCACACCTCCTGCCGTGGCTTATGTCGTATACCAGCGGAGAAAATTGTTCCACTTGGACAAGAAGGCCATATACTTTCGAGCAGTATGGTGAAAGGCGTGCAAATGTTTGGTAGAGGTCGGGACCAAGCGGGGGTGCTAATCGAGCCCGCAGACGCATATGCTTTTGACCCTTCCAACGAACAAGCTCTCGTTTCTTTCAGAAACAAGATATGGTCTGCTTTTCTGCATGTTCGGCGCTTGATATAGACTAATCCTGTTGCTTAGGCCCATCATAGACGAAGCTAACCGGAAGGCTCCAGCGTTTGCTAGGATTTTCAAGGAGATGATCATAGTGACCGATCCTAAACGGCCTTTCCCCCGTGCTCCGAAGGGTACTGTTCTCAAAAAGCAATTGATGGCCCTTTACGAAGAAACGATAGATCAACTGTACGTCTCATAAAATGCATCACAGCTCCTACCTTTCCGATTTACTTATATGCGCTTCACAGCTACGTCACGGTCGAAAACAGCACGAATGCCAAAGATACTAGGCCACCTAACTCATGGTCGATCCCTGACATTGAAGCATGGCTCGTAGATGTTGCGACCGCTGTTAATGACGCAGGGACCGTCGACACTACAATTGACTTGTTCCAGCAAGGTTATGACAGGTAAGTATGCTGTCTTCGGTCATGCATCCTTCGCTAAAACAATTACTCGTCTCGTCGTTCAGCTTGAGTGCAACATTCCTTCGTACTCGCATTGTCACAGCTCTTCGCATGACGAAACAAGTGGACGCGGCGAAGAACGTGTCTCAGAACTTCATCTTCGATCACCCTACCGTCCATCGACTGGCGAACGCCATTCACACCCTTGTATACCCGGACGGAAACTCGAACTCCGACAGCAATCTCCAGCAGACCAGAGACATGATAGCGAAGTACACGACAAATATACCGGAAGCACGCTCTCGGAAACGTGCATCTGGAGGTGGCGCTGTCGTACTTTTGACAGGATCCACAGGGAATCTGGGCACACACATCCTTGCCGCTCTCTTAGCTGATGAGGGTGTCAGCCGCGTGTGGACTCTGGATCGCTCTTCCTCAGATGCTTCCACTGCTGACCGCCTGACTGCCGCCTTTGCCGATCGAGGTCTATCTTTGGGCATCCTCTCTAGCAGCAAGCTCACGTCCTTGACCGGAAGTTTCAACCTGCCTTACTTCGGTCAACATGAGGACGTTTACAACGAGGTAAGTTACGTAGTCACCGATAGCATGCGTCACATATTGACGAGTCGATCTTTTGTACAGTTAATAGGGTCAATAACAGATGTTGTCCACAATTCATGGGCAGTTCACTTCTCACACGGCCTATCGTTCTTCGAGGACCTTATATCAGGAACTCGCAAACTCGTGGATCTTGCCCTGTCTCTGGATCGATCCGTTTGCGTCATCTTCACGTCTTCCATCGCCACAGCACGGAGCTGGAACCCTGCAAATGGACCTGTCCCAGAGGAATTCTTACCCGATAACGGTGTTATTCCAGACATTGGTTACTCCGCATCCAAATATGTGGTAGAACACGTGGGTTTCTGCTATATGCTGTATCATTTTTGTGTAGTCCTCACTGACTCTATTGTAGATCTTTGCTGCAGCTAGAGACCGCGGTTTGGACGGCATCTGTCTGCGAGTCGGACAACTATGCGGCCCAGAGAATACTGGAGCATGGAATGCGACTGACTGGGTACCTATTCTCATTAAATCGAGCATTGCTCTCGGCGCATATCCAGATGCATCATATGTGCGTGTCAATAGTGCTCATCGACTTCTTCACTATTGCAGCTGACATGAGTTTTCTCAGCCGGTGAATTGGGTACCAATGGATGCAGTCGCAGGAGCCATTCTTGACCTCCTTCAATCAGAAGAGCCCCCGGCGGGGATGCTCAACGTTGTGCATTCACGACCTATATCGTGGAGGGAGACTTTCGAAGCGGTAAACAAAGCGTTAAGCCTCGATCTCCCCTTCATCCCTTTCGAAGATTGGGTTGCACAGGTGGAGTCGAAGTCAGTGAATGCATCCCAGCAGACACTAGAGTCCGTGGTAAGCATGCGCAGTTGTCACTGTGGCGTTATACTTATCCTCATGCGATGCAGCCTGCTATCAAGTTGTTAGACTTCTTCGCAGGGATAGCGAAACGCAACAGCCAGGCTGTAGAGGAAAAACTCGAAATAGATTCGCTTGGGTTGCCAATCCTCGATACAGCCAAACTACAGCATTTCAGCGCAACGATGAGGGATCTTCAACCTCTTGGACCAAACCATGCACAGAGCTGGATAAAGTATTGGAAGAAGAAGAATTTCCTTCCCTGAACTGTCATGGTTTGAGAGGTTGTGCATGTCGAACCTGGCAGGTGACGCATTGCTGGTGTTATCCCTCTTTGCTGTATGAGAGTATCGTATGTATGTAGTAAATTAGTCGCAAATGTAAGTATCAACACTTGGTGAAGGAGCCCATACCCTCGTAACCAACCCAGCTACGATTTGGTCGAAATTGTACCAATAAAGCAAGCTCAGGCTTTACGGCGCCCATCTAGGTAGCATCGACTCTTGCACGCCCAGCGCTGCGAGAAATTGCGCTCATAACAAGAGATGGTAAGGGACGAACCTGATCATATTGAGATGCTTTGATGGTACTACTCAAGTCTCGTGTTGAGGAATGAGTGATGAGCAACTGGCTCAAACAAGGAGTTCCTTCGAAGCAGTGTCGATACTCGTGGCAACACCGACAAGCCAGCTTCACTCACCAAGACGTGCAGAAAACATACCGTACAACGCGCAGGTATAACAAGCATGTCAATCATTGGTTCGAAAGCATCACTGTCAAAACATTTGCAGCCTATAGATGATCAACCGATCTTGGCATAAGAAGGATATGACAACTCAGCGGCAGGCCGTGCGTCCACAGTAGGCTCATTACACTACGTCTTGCTGACGGGAGTCCTCGGCAGGCGAGTCAAGAAACATAGTAGCATACACTTTGTACCGGGTGAGTGTAACATGCAACTCACGTCCGTCTGAATGTCCTACAAACTCCGTTACGACGCAGCTCTTGCCATCACTGTCATACCACGTACCATCATCGTCCACATCCATCTATCGTGAAGCGTACTAGTCCACCATCAGGCGCTCGGTATGCAAACCTTCTCCATAGGCCATACTCTCGAAGATAACTTGTCGCCATACAGCGATGACGAGTTCGTTGGCTTCCTCTTCCAGAACCTGTAAAGACAAAGTTAGATGAGGATGCTGCTGAGTAGTTGGTGGGCGTACCGGCTCGAGACCCTCTATAAGTTTTTGAGGGCCTTTATGATCTTTCAAATGTTCCAGGACGAACATGACGAGGTCATCGTCCTCTAGTTCGCCCAGATATTTGATCATCTGCTTCTTCACCAACGGCTCAAGCTTGCGATCTATCATAGTCTGAGAATATGCGTTAGCATTGTATAACACCTTCAAATGCAATCATCACTCACGTCCGTCAAGCCGTCCCATCTGACCTTCGACTTGAATAGCGTCTCTTTGTCCGACGGCACTGAGGTCCTAATCTTCTCCAATCTCTCCTTGGCCTTCTCACCGCCTTCAGCCAAGTCCAGTTTAGGAAGGAGTATTTTCCGCTTGCGAACACTCTCGTCTTCGTCTTCTTCTTCCTGGCCAAAGACAACAGCCGTTTTGTCCTTCGCAGCACTCTCGACCTTTGGCACAATGGGGGCCAGAGATACATTCAGTTTGACAGGCGCACCGTCCTCAAGCAGCATGCCAGCTTTGCGCTGTTCATCTTGAAGCGCCTGCATCTCGTCCATTTGGCGAGCAAGGAATGCTTCGGACTCGCGGCGCAGGTTGTCCGCTTCACGCTCCTCGTAAAGACGAGATTCGTTGTCGGCCGAGGCTTCCGTAGTGAGCCGCCTAGCACGTTGTGCTCGCCAGCGAGCACTGGGGGGAGCATCAGTCTCTGCATGCAGCAAAACTGGTGGCGACGCACCGATCTGTGTAGAAAAGCTCATCACTCTCATCATCATCCCAGACCTCAAGCCGCGCCTTCATCTCAATACGATCACGCTCCTCTGCTTCTCGTATAGCCCTCTCCCGCGCTATTGATCGTTCAAGAGCCTGGATACGAGTACGCTCTCGAGGCTCATATCGCCGTTCACGCTATGGACAAGGTAAGAGCAATTCAGCGCGCATACAGAGAGGACTCACGTCACGGAAGGAGTTCTCTTCATCTCGTCTTCTGGCCTCCTTTCTCTCTGCCTCTAGCTCCTCATCCGTTTTTGCGCTTTTCCCAGCAGCGGAGCGATCATCCCCACCCTGATCCTCAGCCTTCACGAAACCCACAGGCTTGCTGTATCCCTGAGCGCCTTTACCAAACCCTTGTGGCGGTTTCGTGGCTTGAGGTGAGGGAGCAGAGGCAGCTGGTTTGCCCCACTCTCGTTGCTTCGGACCGCTGGGAGCACTCAAGATAGCGGGAACAGCAGCTTGGACATCGCGCATCTTCTCACGTTCGCGCTTCGCCGCCCGTTCACGAAATTGTGCGATCTCAGTCATGACGAGGCCTCGTTGTGTCTCCGGTAGGTCAGCTTCTTGCAAGTCGTGAAGATGTGGCGGGATGACATATTTCTCCTTATCCAAAAGCCCGCTATTCGCGGCCTCCTCAGAGGTCTTGTGGATGTGGTTCAAGAGTTCATCGACCTTACTCTTGGCGTTTCGGGTTGCTTCTTCGTCTGCCTAGATTGTTATGGAGGAATTAGTGAGCAACCACACAATCTGGGTATGGCTCACGTCAGTCTTCATCTTCTGAGTCTGGTAGGCATCGAGGAACAACTTGGTCTTCTCATCAGCTTTCACCTGTATCATTGTCAAGGTTCCGTCGTTACTTAAGATATAGACACGCTCACCAACAGCTTTTTGTTTACACACCCGTCCTCTAAAGCAGGCAACTCCACTCCGTTCAGCAGTGTCATGGCACGCAACGCACCGTCAGGGTCTGTGTATTCAGCGAAGCCGAAACCTTGAGGCTTGTTTGCAGGTGTAATTAGACGTTTGAAGGAGGTCACTGTTCCACATGCCTATAGGGAATTATCAGCATGACACAGTGCAGCTTCAGTGCAGAAAGACTAACCGAGAGTAATTGGTTCAGAAACGCGTCCGTTATACCTCCAGATATCGAACCGATGAAAAGCGTGGTGGATTTTTGTTGAGGTGGGGCTACCGAAGAATGCATCATCTGTTGCTGTTGGGCCAATGCTGAAATTGAAGGACCTTGACCGTACGAAGGCATGGGTGGTCGTAGACCAAGTCCTAGCCGGTTTGGCTGCATCTTTGGTATAGAAAGCGATTTAAGAAGTTATGGATAGTCCTTCACGTGTCCCTCGCCGTGTTGTTGGAAGACAGCAAAATTCTAAGGACAACAAAGAGCAGAGCTGTCGCAGCGATGGTGGAAGTGTAAATGAAAGCCGTGGCTGCAGTCCGAGGACCCCAAGCTAAGAGAGACGCCGGTGTAATGACGATAAACATTGAGGCCTTTTCGGACTTTGAACACTGTTATAGTGAGGCTATAGAGTTTTGAATTCATGTAATATATGCTAATAAAACGCCGAAGCACATATCATGATCACAGCACTCTAAAAGTCCATACAGAAATCCTGAATGTCATGAGTGTCCGTGGGGAAAAAAAATACCAACGGCCGTATAAGAAAAGTAGATCATGATAGTAACCAGAACATCAGAGGGACCACCAAATGGAAGCTCTCGAGAACCGCGATGTTTTCGCGATACACATAGGCGAGTTTTTACTTTGTTTAGGATAGAGGCCGTTCTCCCTTTAAAGACAGAGTATCGTGCATCTCATCCGCTGAGACGTGTTGCTGCCCACGAGGAAAGTATGCAGGAGGAGGAGGGGTATATACCGGTAAGGGGATGCTGGCCCTCGACTCTGAGCGCCATAAATACGGAGAGGTACGACCATCATCATACGGTGTTGATGAGGTGGAGGCACTGTTCTGAATTTTTGAGATCGAATTTATCTTCGCATGTGCGTGAGCTTGTACTCGAGGAGCTAGAGGTTGATGCCAAAGTGAGTTCCTGCCTGTTGAGGAGCGGTTTCACAAACGTACGCCATGAACCGCGGCGCTCAGGCATTCGCGTTGTCCGATATTTCCATGCCATTACCCAGACAAACGAAATGAGTACTGCACGGCGGGATGAGATATTTGGGCCTGGTGAGCTAAGCCTGCGCAGCACAAGAGTAGAATACTCACTGAACACGACGACGATAAAGACTATAACCTTGCCAAACGTTACTCCGGTAAACTTGTCCGCATTGGATGCACTATCCCGTCTAAATAGCTCGTGCATGATTCCGGTACTTGATGAGAGTCCTGAAAGTGTCGGCATTCTCGTAGTGCTTGCAGAGGCTTTGAACTTGAAGCTCGTGCGTAGAATGGGGAGAACGTCCAGACCAAGACGAGTCTCTTACGTCGCGTTATATTAAGGTGACAGAAACGCTCTACGCACAGTACCTGACGGTTGTGTACTGCCCTGGACTAGGTGGCTTCTCACAGACGCCATTCACTGCGAATCGAACAGCGGCTGTTAGAGACTGCCGGTCCAAGAATTAAGCAGCTAGCGTCTTTCAAGGGCCCTATCTTATACAGTGGAGCTTCTCATCAGCGGGAAGTGACTGACCGAGCAACATGGCAACCACACCCGACAGGCCACATTGTGGCCACGCACTACTGCCTATACTTAATTACGCCGTAGACTACGGCCAATCTTAGTCTTCGAACTCACAAGCTGCAATGATTCTATATTCGTCTTCATAGCTTTCTCAATGGACCCGAATTCCAACGGAAAGCCACTTACCAACGTAGACCGAGGCAAAGAGCGAAACAAAGGGCGCTGGCGCTAAGATTTGAGATTATGAGGGCGCCACAAACAACAATGGACTAATATAGCCTTTAGGCGCTCCTGCTACTTACACATCCCGAGTCGTCAGCAACGTTCAGTCATCCTCTCTCGCTCTCTTTACACATGAAGTAGCCTTTGGTGAAGTGTATGTGTATACATGCACACGAATTTTGTAAGGTGCTTATGCGGAGACCGCCAGGGGAACGGCTGAAGAAAAGATTCAGTACCCATTCCCAGTGGCATGTCCGACTCGGACATGTTGACGTGGTAGACAGGGAAATGGTCCTCGTATCGACAGCTGTACACGTCGGGAGACAACCGATGCCATAAAGATGCGAGCTTGCACTTGTATTCTCTCTTCATTTTGTCTCACAATTTTATCGGAGTCTATCGGACAGATCACCACAGCGCATCAATACATGGAAATCATGATGTGGAATATATGATTCCTCTGCAGAGCTTTTGCGGTGCGTCTCTGCTGTGTATACGCGTTCATATACGGTGCAACGGTACTTATTCGTACATCCAGCGCAGTCGATCTATGCAAAAGGGGTTCAGAAGCTGCGGGAGTTCGAGCATCCGAGTCTCGTTGTTTTTGCCTAGGTTTACACGGTTGCATTTACATTTGAGGACCAGCCTTAAATTAAACAGACGCCCCTGTTTCCCATGAGCCAAGTCGCTGGAGGATACTGAACGAGGCTCCAGAGCTACTCGTTCAAATCGCCCCACCGAAAGGCCCAGAAGGAGGAGCCATAGGGTTCGATTTCCAGCCAAGTGACCTTACGGTGCTCTCCCATCGTGAGAGAGATACGCGCGATCGCCTGGGAAGTAGGCTGGAGGCGGCGCGCCTGGCA
>JAXQGX010000692.1:0-12424 GCA_037040455.1 Irpex sp. P115-07
TTCCGTGATGACGACGGATCGAGCGGAAAATGCCGATTTCAGGAGTCTGGAACGTGCAGCCGTTCAGCCACGTGTCAACGGCTTCTCAACTTCCTCCAGGATTCATGCTAGCAAGGTGGCCCAGCGGCGTCACCTCCTTAACAAGCTGCACGCGGTCTTCGGACCCCACAACCTGGATACCTCTGCTCTAGAACCTGTGTGGTTTGGACGTGTCGTCACAGACGTGGATGAAAGCATCTGCCGTGAGGTCGCTTGGGAGCTATCGGAGGTCGGCTTCATGATTGAGCTCCTCATGCTCGATGCCACTTTTTACAACAGTGGCAAATCTGATCCTCAGCAGTCCTCTTACCGCTCCCAGTTGATCTCCCAGGCCACGCCTGCCCTCAAAGGTTTCCATGTGTCCTCAATTCCAACTGTGCCTGTCGGACTCTCCTCTCCGAAGCTTCCTGAGCGCGGCAAGGCTCTGGAGAGCCTCAGGCAGCTCATGCTGACCTGGCCACAGCCCCCTCCATCTCTGCGAGCGTACAAAACTCTGGAAGCTGCTGAGGCCACTGTTCTGAGTCGCGCTGAGCGGGAGATAACCACATTCTATGTCACCACGTTCATCAAACGCGCCGGCCGACCTCCCATACTTCCCCGCCATCTTCCTCATGTACGAGTAGATTAGTCTCTGTTCACCCGCCCAATCGACGTCTGTTCCTGTTCCTGCAACTATCTGTAATTTACCCGTTACCGAATTTCAGTTTCTATATGCGTTCTGCCTGACGCGCTTCTTCTCACCTTCCAAGGCACCACAAGTGAACCAACAGGTGAACCGGTCCGCCGTCAATCTGTACTTCAAGATACAATTCGCGATCCAGAAGGACTTTGTTCGCTTGCTGCTCATGCGCTCACCTCCCACCATGGAAGAAACCGTCCCTCTCCCCTCAACCATGGCGATCAGATTTACTGACGAAGAGATAGATTGGCTATGGGCTACCTTCAAGTCTCCGGAAGTTCAGACAGAAGTTTACAGCAATGGCGACCGAGTGGTTGAGCGGGCGCCGGATGGAAGTCCCAAGGAGGTTCTCCAAGGTCGTGTCAAGGGTGCACCGACGGGGGGGCTCGCTCGAGCCGCGTCATTGATGGCTGAGGCATATCCGGAGAGGTTCTCTGACCCTTTTGTAGGCGAGACTCTCGAGGCATTCAAAGCACGCAAAAAAGTGCGGGCAGCCGAATGTCGGTCTGATGCTCAAATGAAGTACGATGAGACCACCGCGCATCGCGTAGAAAGGCTCAACACCAAAAGGCTTAATCAGGTACGCCAATATTGCAGGTTATCGCCCTTTACTCATCTTCTACTCCATAGGCTATCTACCGGTGGGTGAAGAAGGCAAGCCCCTTCCGCAAGAACCCCGCAACGGAGTTCAAGCTCCCGCCACTCGCCACCGTTCATGCATCCCCGTTCACTGTATTCAAGCTGCCTACCGTTCCTTGTACAGTGCCTGCTGAACACCAACCTGCGGCTCCCATCTCTGCCCCCTCACAAGACACCGAAGGCGCTGTTGGGCCTGACACAACGCAAATCAAAAATGCGTGAGGTCATGCCTGCTCATGGCTTCAGCATGTGACTGACAGACCCATAGACTTGTCCAACAGCTCCCTGCGGTCGTCACACGCAACATGAACGACCTCAGTGCCAAGACCGGATTCATGTTCGCCACAATCTTCGGAGGTCGTGACGGCCAGGGGCCTGTGCAGAATTATCTGTGAGTCACGCTCACATGTTAGGTGCACTCAGACCTGACTTCGATCAGCATTGAGAATGCTGCTCAGACCGACGGGACCACTCTAGTGCAGCACATCTGTCGTCGTTTCAACATTGACGAACAGCTTTGGGACTCAGAGGTCCACTCATTCTTCACGGACGTCTACTGTCGTAAGTCCTCCACTGTGCCGTCGTTCTTCGTTTACCAAACCACCCCCAGCACGTATTCGTCCAGGCCCTATCGATAAACCCATCCACTTGGGTGCCACAGAATCACCTGCTGCTCTTTCGCCAGAGGACCCTCGCGAAACCCTGGTAGCCGCGCCTGTGCAAGACGCGCTCGCGGTAGAGCTTTCTGCTCTTCCCACCGACCAGACATCTCGCGAAGTCTCCCCAGTCTCTTCGCCTATACAAGAACCCCTCGCAGGGGAGCCCTCTCCCCTTGTCACCGACCAGACTCCTCTTGAGGACTCCCCAGTCGCTTCGTCTGTCCAAGAACCCGTCGCAGCAGAGCTCTCTGCCCTTGTCACCGACCAGACTCCTCTTGAGGACTCCCCAGTCGCTTCGTCTGTGCAAGAACCCGTCGCAGCAGAGCTCTCTGCCCTTGTCACCGACCAGACTCCTCTAGAGGACTCCCCAGTCGCTTTGCCTGTGCAAGAACCCGTCGCAGTAGAGTCCTCTGCTCTTCCCACTCTTCTCGAGACCTCCCCGGTCCCTTTGCCCGTACAAAACGACCATGACCCAGAAACACGCCCTACTTATCATAACAACGATACCGCAGCCCCTCTTGATCTTCAACCCTCCTCGCAGAAGGTTAGAAACAAGCGTCGTAGCAAAGCACCGCGCATTTCTGCTGAGCCCGGGAAGACAGGCCCTCCCTCAAACCCTCCCCGACTTCCGCCATTGAAGAAGACCAAACTCAGTCAGAGTGCCACCGGTTCGGGTGTTGGGGGCACCTCAGCTCACCGAGCAGAACCCGCGACTGTCGTTTCAAGGACTAAATCTGGCCGAGACGTCAAAGCCCCGCGCGAATCGAGCTGGCTATGGGATCGGGCTGTTCGACTTCAACGCAAGAGGTGAGCTCTTTTCCATAAACAGAACCAGTTCTAATTACCACATAGCACTCCGAAGTAAACCCCAATTTGTCCAATTTGTCCAGTAGATAGCGCTCGGTGTCAACTCCGAAATTCGTCGTGTAAAATAGTTACGCCGGCTGAAAATCATTCTATTTGTTCTCGCCAAACTGACGCACATCTGCTTCATGCTCTTGCGATTGTATAAGAGGATGGGCTCCTCAGCGACCTGCTTTCCTTCGACACCTCCCTCCTTCCCCGCCCATGTCTCGCAAGAAGAAGGCCCCTCCAATGCAGAAGTCCCGCTCGTCTTCAACTCAGCAGTCCCCCCCTCGTGAGCGTACTTATCCTAGCTCCGACTACTCAGGTCGTCCCGACGATCTTCCTGTCCCGAAGATCTCCAAAGGATTGAAAAGTACGATCAAGACCCATATGTTCGCTGAGGCCCCAGAACAAGGTGTCAACTACAGCGAATGCCCCAGCCCTGCATGTCCAACCCAGACGAAGGGTGCGGCCCAGAACGGCTACACCGAATGGGGACTGAAAAAGGGCACTCTTGGCAGCGGGACATACAACGTAAGATACCTCTGTGATCAACGTGCGCGTATTCTAATGCTTCCACAGTGCAGTGTCTGTGATAAAGCTTGGGTGCTGCCGAAGCTTAAGCTGGCGGACGAATTCATCGAGATGGTTGAAAGCATCCGGGCTGTTGAGGTTGCTGAGTGGCGAGAGTCGCAGCCCAACCCGGACGAAGCGCAGCAAGACGGCATAGCGACCTCATCTGTCGCCCCTGCGAAGCCAGCCATGGAAGATGGCGCAGATGCCACCGCCATCATCTCTAGTGCACCTGGTCCTTCTGCCGCCCTCGCCGCCTCTACCCCCACCAAGGCCGCAGCAGGGGCTCCTTTCACCCTGCCAAACCTGTCTCTATCTCCTCTCAGCCCTGTGACACCGTCCCCACCTGACCGGCGCCCAGACAGAAAATCTGCTTTGGTACGCTCTATTCTCTTCATGCCTCACAGCACCGCTCATTCCCTCTCAGACGCAGTTTCCGATGCCTTCCCCAGACATCGGTGCGCGACCCTTCCCACTCCTAACGGACAAAGTCGGGGAGGGTCTCGCCGCCGGCGGACTTCCTTTTGGCGGTATCAAGCAGGAAGAGGGGTTCGGCAACGTACCCTCCTCGGCCTCTTACACCATCGCATCAGGCAATGTCAGTCTCACCTACTGGGCCTTCACCACCACACGCTAACATTGCTTGTCACAGGGATCGAGGTATGACCCCCTCACACTCGCGGACAGCTCCCCGACATCCGGGTCCTCGTTTGGAGCTTCAGGATCTTCTGGTGCTTCAGGATCCTCCAGTGCCTCCGCCTCCCGTGATGGAGGCAACGACTCGCGTTCGTTGAAAAGACCGTCGGGGACTTTACAAGTCTACCAGGTGAGTATTAAGCCGCCTTTGATAGAGTATGGTCACATATTGATACGCCTCTAGCCTAAGGGGGGCAAGAAGCAAAAGGGAAACATCCAGAGGGTGCTCCAAATCACTCATCTCATCGTCCACCTTTGGTACCAGGTGAGTACGACGTTGTCCCGTTCCTGGGTTACACAGCACTCATATCTTCGACCAGGATGCCGTTAAACCCTCTGTTTTTCACGAGTTCGTGCCCTGCCGTGATTTTCGTTTCATCGACTTCGAAAACACGCTCTCGAGCATGAGCTATTTCACCTCTGACAAAATAGCTGTCTACTATCCCCAACGGTGCAGTTGGGGTGGCTTCATTGGCATCGAGGACGTCATTCACGGATATCCTGAGGGCTACGAGGTTATTCTCGTTCGTCTGCAGGGCGTCGTAAACTTACTCGGGTTTCATGAATTAGTAGGGCCGCTGTTCGCAAAGCCACCGGTCCTGTAGTAGTTCTGACATCTCCCAAAAAAACCAGTCTTCTCGTATATATGTTGTTCTCGAAGTGGGCTTATGGTAGAATCTATAAAATGCATTTCTTGTTAGTGCAATACGTTACGAGTGGAACAATTGAGTCATGCAGTCTGGCCGTCGAGCGCTTGTCATATTATGAGTATGCAAATGACGCCGAGAACCTTGTCTCTCTCTCTCTCTCTCTCTCCCTCTCTCTCTCCCTCTCTCTCCCTCTTTCTCTCCTTGGGGTTGCCAGTGGCGCCTCACGTTCGACAGTGGTCGTACGAAATCTCATTATATTCATCACGCGCGACAGTGGTCACGCACTTATCCCGATAATTTCTTGTACTTCAACTCTCCACAACCACTTCTCTGCCGGACTCCTCGACTGCCCTCGTATACTCTTCCGCACTCTAAGGAGCGTTGCTGGAACTGTCCTACGAACGCTATAACATAACCAAGTCCGCCACGACGAACGGTCCTTCCCTTGGTTACCTCGTGCTCGTCATTTGTCGCCGCTCCCCCGGTGGTTGCCCACTGTCTCACTGGCGGTATCGCTTCTACCACTGTCGACTGCCCAGTGGTACTAGGTACAATGGCCACCTCTATATACTATGATATACATGTAAACGAACATATTACACTCGGTAAGCACGTTTCATCTGCGCAGGTGCGCTCATTTGAGCTGAAAGGCTTTTTAGCCCCCACGGAGCGCGATATTATAGGCCGCTCCTCTGTCCCCATTCACGTGTTCTTTATAGTTCAGCAAGGAATTCCGAATACAGACCACTGGCCCCAGAATCGTAGGCAGCTATCCTCCACCGGCAAAAGCACACTCGGTGCTTTCGTCACATACCAGTCTGACCAGGAGCCTTTGACGGCTTTGGGCATTCGCGGGGATCTTTGGCTCACGAAAGGTCAAGTGTTTATCAAGGAGGAGGCCGGTACCTGGAAGTCCTGGATCAAAAAGGTTGAATACACGTGTCCGTACAGCGACTCCCGCAAACTGGGATGGTCAACTGCGGGCCACTTCAAGTATCTTACCGAAGAGACCTTCAGAAAAGAGCGTCGGCTATGGCCAATTAGAGGTACCTACCGTGTACATTATCCCTTAGTAATGCTTATAATCCGTGGCAGAAGGAACTCCAACCACGATTCCACACGAAGTTAGACAGTCGTCGCCCGCCGTCGTCGAGGCATGTGGGAAGGCATACCGTGCCATGACGGAACAAGACTGCATCCACATTAGCAACGCACTTTTCGACTATCATCGACGCCGCGAACAAGAGCGATACAATCCCGGCCGAGCACAGGAGCATGATGCCCCTGCAGCTGAAACACACCAAGACCATTCCCCGGAGCAGGTGCCAGCCGGCCACACAGCCAACGACGAGCAGGGCTCGAGTCAGACAGGTACGTCCTCTTGTCATTCGTCAGAGTGACGCCGCCGACTGAGATTCCTTTCGCAGAATCCCTGCACGGCGTATCTAGGGAAGGTGAGCTCTCATTGTACAGCTTCATATGTACGTGGTGCTGACACTGTATAGTTTACGTTGTCAGTGCGCAACCGGTTCACAAACCTATTCCTGCGAGCAAGTACAGAACGCCGCTCGACCATCGAAAGCACGAGGGGTTTGTGACGCTCTCGAACGGATTGGAAGTCTTCCTCCCGTGGATGCCACCGGACCCGGACGACGAAGGAGATGTGAGTGGCTATAGACTGCTATTGACTGAATTAATCATTTCGCCACAGCACGCGGATGTAGTCCTCCTCCATTGGTTGGCAAGGGGCAAAGATGCCACAGCTCCGTGCTCGGCAACCATGGACGGCCTGCCGATGGTATCCTTGGTGGAATGCCCTGGACTCTTTGCACCGACGGAGGAGCACTTGAAGCATGAAGAAGAAAAAAGGGCTATCCTCTCTCGAGGTCGTGCGGTGGCCATCCTCACGGGGGCGAAGCAGGATTTTACATGGAATGAATACTCGCTGCTGAGAATGACCGATAGAACAGCCGATGTCTTCTTCGAATGGCAGTGTAGGTGGTATATTGTGGCCTACCCAACTCCCAGCACACTGACTTCACGTCGACAGCGGCACTCACCACCGAGAAATTCGAGAGACTAAAACAACGTAGGTAACGACATATCGTCTATCTGTGTTCACGACTTATGAGCGAAATATTAGCCGTCCAAAATGTCAAGGGAACGATGCCTCGATTCCTCAAAGCTGAAAAGGTCCCCCACGATCGCGTCAACTGCCTTGACATGGTCGTGTACGGACGCAGAGGGATCCCTGAGGAAGTCGGGTGAGTAATCGTGTATAGCAAGCTGAACGACGGGATTCTGATGGCAGATCCAGTGCATTGGCATCTTCCGTGAGTGCTCTCAACTGCACTCAGAAGGTCAACTTTGCATATTACGACATCGAACCGACCGAGCACGACACAATCCCCCCACCGTCCCCTCCCCTAGATGAACGAGTGGATGATTATGCCCAGACCGAGGCACCGTGCTCTCCCTTGACAGATCTGCCCTCTTCCCCCTCCCCTGAACCGGACCCCGAGCAGTCTCAGTCCCCGAGCCCGGAGTATATCGTGACACAGGTCAGCACTACATCAGATGGCGGGGGACCCACGCCCCAGCGGATGTGAGCCCAGTGGAGGCAAAGAAGGATATCGGCCAGAGTGAGGAAGCCAAATCCGATTTGGTGGCAGCTCAAGCCATTGTCGAGGCGATCCTATTGCACAACGACCTGACATTGGACGACGTACGCCCCAAAGATCTGTCTCAAATGGAGTGGTTGTCAACATTGGGAGAGGGAGAGGATTGGGTAGACTGGCGAGACCCCGGTACAGTGCGACTCGAGATACCAGATCTAAAGAAATATTTCATTGTATGTGAAGCATCACCGTAAAATAGTTATAATGCATGCTTTTTGTGTACAATGGCGTCGGGCAAAGATATCGGACTTGCGATTTCGCAGCGCTAGAAGGTGGGGGGGTCCTGGGACCCCTTTGGCGCTTATCATGGAAGAAGTGACTCCAAGTTAGACGCCAAAAATCTTCTTTCTCTCTAATAACCTCATCTCTCTCATTCTAAGGGATTGCCTGTGGCGTCCCACGTTCGACAGTGGTCGTACGAGCTTTCATACTAGTACAAGCGAGACAGTGGTCGCGCTCTCAAGAGAATTTCGAGCCGAGCAAGATACCATGGCCTCCCCGCCCAATGCGCCAGAAGGTCAACAAGCCCCCTCCAAGAAAATTCGGTTGACGGAATCATTGTCTTCGTCCCTGCCTTGGCCAATGCCTGTTATTCGTCCACCTAGAATGACTTCGTTGTCGTCCTCCCCCTCAAGAAACATATCCACTGTCCCGCAAGTCATGCCTGTCATTGGTCTACCGAGGGTCACCTCATCCTTGGCGTCTCCCTCGAGAAATACGTCCACTTCGCGGACACCAGTACAACCGATGTTTAACCCACCAATCAAGCCTGCGATACTTAAGGGCGGCTCTGCCTCAAAGCATGCCACCGGTCCTGGGTCATCGCGGATGCCGCCCACTCGAGCAAGCAGCGGGTCTACGCCTGAGGCCTCGTCAGAAGAGCATGCGAAAGCGTCTCAGGTTAGCTTTATATTCTCATGCGCTACTTTCTACCGTCTGACAAAACTTGTCGTGACAAGGTCAACATCGAGCCTGGGTCTACGCCCCTGGAAGGTCCGAAAACAACGTCTCATGTACGTCTACGGCCAGGCGATCATGTAATGTAAAACACCACTTAATTTGTGCGCAGCTGCCTTCGGAGAAAATGTCGCATTTTCTTAGCATAGCTTGGATGGTTATGGGATGGTTGCTTCTACGATATCGTGGGCCCGCGGATACCGAGTCGGAAACGGAGACGGAGAGCGATATGGTGTGTGAGATGTGCAAGGCAGTCGTGAAGTCGGGGACAGTATATAGGTGCAGGGAGTGCTGGGACAGTCCGGTTGTATGCCGAAGGTGTATGGTATCCAGCCACAGACGTAATCCACTGCACTTTGTCGAGGACTGGAACAGGGAGAGAGGATTCTGGAGGCGAACGACTTTGTATAATTTGGGGATGGAAATCTTCCTGGGGCACAAGGGACAGATGTGCGTTAGGTCTGTGGGACCGCCGCGTGAGATCTGTATCGTGGGAATGACCGGGATTCAGGAAGCCACGGTCGGGTTCTGCAGATGCGAGGGAAAGGATGACTACTTGGAATGCAAACAGCTTATGGATGTTGGGCTGTGGCCGGCAACTTGGAAGGTGTGCCGCACGGTGTTCTCACTTGAGGTGCTGGACCATTTTGCACGACTGTCGACACAAGGCAACGTGACGGCGCAAGACTTTCTGAGGACACTCGAGCAAAAGACTGATGGCGTCTTGCCTGACACTGTCAAGGTGGGTGCTTGTTTGCGAGAGTCGGAGTTGGGACTGATTTCATACACGCAGGATCGCTATCGAGAGTTCTTGGTGGCTATGAGAGAGTATCAGTTTTTGAAGATGTGTATGAGGAGCCACACTCAGCCGTCGACCAAACTCGGCCAAGGAGCACTCGCTACGTTGTGCCCGGCGTGTCCTCAAATTGGCATCAACATGTCTGATGGATGGGAGAACGCTAGCGCAGATGAACAGTAAGTTCAGGTGCCATGAGAATACACGAGCTGACGAACGTCGTCAGATTCAAGCACGCTCTGTATTATTCGGTCGATGGCAACTTCACGCAGAACATGAAAGACAAAGGGACAGACGTAGACGATCTGCCCCTCACTCGAGGTGCGGCATACTTTGCCGATGAGCTGGACGCGAAGACCTATTTCGCGGCTCAAGTGAAGCATAACAACCAAGAGGTGAGGGTTCTAATATTTTATGACAAGGCGACAGGGAATAATTAGTGCTACTAGACCTCCAGCTGCAACAAGTTTGGGGCAATGGGATATTCTGGACATTGGGGAGTGGTATCCGGGTTGATTGGACTGTCATGCGCAAGGCATATGTTCGTGCTGCCTGGTGGAGGCGTTGATCTGAAACTGGGTGAAACGTGAGTGTCCAGGCTTTGATACACTGACGTGTCTGATATGTGAAAGAAGTTGGGCGGCCGTCGACTTTCTACTGCTATCTGGCCTTCAAAAGTGGATGGACCTGAAGCTTCATATCTCTGCATACGACATCAATTGCCAGTATAGGATTCACTTCTGGACCCGGCTGGCCGCAATCCGAAAGCAGTGGGTGCGGGATCAAATATCGCAGCTTCCCTCTATACAGAAGTATTGCTTCCCAACCACAAGAGCCGGGGTGGGCAAGTTCCATGAACCAGCCCACAAGCTCGCCTGTCGTCTCCGCTACTCGTTCCATTACCTTCTGGGAGCCGCGATGACCGATGGAGAAGCTCCAGAGCGGATCTGGGCGTCGCTAGTATTCCTGGGGCTGCGTACCCGGGAGATGAGTTGGGGCCACAGACATGACACGATCAACTTTTTCCACTGGTTCTCGAATTGGCAAAAAACATACAGCATCAGTATGTATATGCACGTATTACGAAATTAAATGCTCATACCTGTCGTAGTATCCCATCTCTGCAAGAAGTACGTGACCGCGATCAAGCATGAAAAAGAAAGCGTAGAGAACCTAGAGAAGTTGTCGAAGGAGGTCGAGGAGCATCTTCCGGGAAATGTGGCAACATGGGCGGAGGACAAGGCTGCGTGGGAAGCCGAGGTGCTGAAGAGCAGTGATCCTGCTTCAGGCTCAATCAAGAAGTCGACGGACGTCAACTGCCCGTATGAAGCAAAGAGGCCGGAAGGTAAGTGACGACGCGTCGGGATACATGTCGAGTGCTGAAGAGCCATGATAGGCTCCACGCAAAAGGAGATCGCGCAAGGATTGAGGCAACGAGCGAAGCAGGATAAGGAGGGTGGAGATGGATTAGCAGAGGTGATTGAGGAGGGCATCGAACTCCAGGAATTACAGTGCGTATAAGCGTGTATACTCAGACGATAGCTGACGGATGCCCAGAGGGAGTATCTGCCACCAACTCATGAGCAAGTCACCAACATGGAACGACGAGAAGATCCTAGACATGAAAGAGAGCCTGCTCAAGCGAATGAACCGGTGGGACGGTCTCGCACGTAGCACTCTGGGTATTGCACTCAAGGAGGCGACAAGTGGTTATGACGCTAAGAAGCAGCTGGAGATTGCAGGAGACGTACAACGGCGGGAAAGGGTCATCATGGGGATATCGGTACGTATACATCAGGGCAATCCTTTCTGCTGACCATATCGATCACCGTGCAGCTCGACGACGACGGCGACGAAAGCGAGGAGTTGAAAGGGAAGAATGACGGCCAAAGGCAGAGGGCGAAAGCGAAGAAGCGCAAACGCGAGGATCCTGAAGCCAGTGGAAAGCCTACCGCCACTGAGAGTGAAAAGCGAGGTACCAAGCAGAGCCGAGAGTTTCTGGAGGAGCTACGTGGATTCGAGATACATCTGCCATCGTCCTACCCCGACGATGTCAGAAAACAGGCGGCCATGCAAGAGGCTGCGGCTCTCGAGTATGCCATGCGACAAGAGGCGGCAGAGAAGTCACTGGATGAAGTTCGAGCCCATGTCGCTTGCACATACGGACTCCATCGGGAGCAGCTGAAGGCTACGACTCAGGAGTTGAAATTACGTAGCAAGGCACCCGTCATACGCATGCGAGGAGCTATGATGGCGGCAGCAAATGTATATCGCCGTGCTCGAGTCGGGCTTGTGCACTTGGGAATGAAGGAGGACGACGAGACATACCGACCTCTCAAGAAGAGCGACATGAAGCCGTTCATAGTGCACGAAGAGGATCGACGGTTGGGTGACAGTAAGCAGTCTGAAACCTCCTGGATATGGGGAAGCCTGGCCTTCACGGAGAAGGGGGATCTAAAGGAGGGGATCAAGAAACATATCGTAGAGAGTGAGTGAACGCTTTAGGATGTACAGTGCGTGTATTAACCTGGACGTTAGATATAAAAGCCCACTGGTGCCGAACGAAGGCCAAGGCAGAGCGGTGGAAGGAAGAGAAGATATTAGTGGAGGAGGAAATGAAGAGGACACTGCGTTTCTTTGCGTACTATGAAAGGCTCTGGCGGAAACGAGCGCGTAAGGAAGGTGAGATGACAGGTGCGAGAGCGTATGCAAAAAAGTGAGCAAGTCAGTCTGGTTTTTAACGGTCGCCGATGGCTAACAATAAACTAGGCAAGCGTTCACCTACGAACGTCTTCTGGCACACGCGAAAGAGAAATTCAAGAAGGAGATTCCGTCCTTGGTAAGTACCTCTGCTTGATCATTGAAGCCGTTTGCTAACCCCGCGTAGGCCGACGTGGGAGACTCCAACGTAGCAGATTCTGACACCGACAGTGATGGAGAAATAGATTATTAAACATGTTTGAATCGAAAGCCAGCGAGTGAGCGAGAGAAACGATGCGACTACAGAAGAGACGAGAGGGAAGTATTCAATATGAGGACTGGATTGTGTGAGTTATATTGGTTGTGCACGCTAACGTGAGTAGGCGCGTATAAGTAGGCGACACAGGACGGCGGGGTTCTCGCGGGTGATGTGCGCTAGGTTAGGCAGTGTGTAGTGTTCTCGCGGTCTAAATGGGTATAATTATAAATTCAATAAGCAACTTCATGCCACA
>JAXQGX010000693.1:0-12398 GCA_037040455.1 Irpex sp. P115-07
GGCTTTGGGAGGGGGAGGAGGAGAGGATGTTGATTACTAGGTGGGTTGGGAGGGATTGGAGGGGGTTTGATGTGGAGTGATCGGTACGTGAGTGAAAGGGGGCGTGCGAGGATGAAGAAGAGGAGGGAGCAGAGGAGAGCAGAGATGATGGTGGGGAGTGCGCAGCGTGTTTGAGCGTGGTGGCCATTCTTGAGGGTATGCGCAACGAGAATGCGATGAGCGGGTGGGGGTCCATAGCGATGGAGCTGAACGACGAGAGCGTCGCGCCGTGGAACTTAGCGTGCAGATGCTCGCTTGACCCATCGTCTTCAGATGCAGAGGTAGAGGAGGAGGTTGACGGGGAAGAGGCATGAGCGGGATCCCAGACGGGCATTAGAGAGGTGACGACCGCGACGGGTTGGGCGGTGTTGCGGAGGAGGTTGCGGAGGTCTGCGCGGACGCGTGCGTGGGACTGTGTCACGGTATTATGGTGGTGGTGGTGGTGGGTATGGATATTGTGGTTCGGATGCGTATGAGCGTGTGCTGCCGACGTGTGTTTGCTTCTTCGGATATGGATATGAGCGCAGGGTATGGGGAAGGTGTGAGGACGCGGTTTCATCGCAAAGACTCGTAGTTCGAGTACGCGCTTTGGGTGATTGGGAGATGGGAGATGGATTGCGGTCGTGTGGTTTATGTATGGGTAGGTATGAAGTTGGTCGTTCTGTAAGTACTAACGAAACAAGTGAGTATGAAGTGCTGTCCATGCAATAATGACAACGCACCTCTATTGAAGTGCAGAAACGTTGTATACGTCCACTCAACCGCAAGCCTGTTTCCCCACCCCAAGAGCTGTATAGTGGCCGCGGTGCGCCAAATCGCGAGCTATGTCCGGATCCCAAGCCCGGAACGAGTCGCGACTCAAAGTATACACAGTTATGGGACAGTCTGCAAACTAGTAAACAGTCAGTTTCGCAATAGCTGTGTACACACGGATGGAGGCCCAACCTCGAGCTGTTTAGTAGTAGCGGGCAGAAGTAGTTCGCGACTCGGAGCTCGGATGACGGCTCGGGTGAAATGAGGGACAGTTGACGCTTGCCTCCTGCACTCACTACATACACTTCATTACTGAGTGGTGCGAGGCTCTGATTCAGAAGACCGACTATCTCAACTTTTTCCAAACGATTTGCTGACACTCGAGGATGAACTATAGCTACTTTATACTTCCAGACGTGCATTCAGGCTACGTTCGGATATGTGTATGTGTATAAATACAATATAAAGCAGTGGCGATGATTACAGTATGTGTATGTGGTGAAGAATGAAGCATGAAGTATTGTAACTCGGACCAACATTCTCTCCTCTGGCATCCTACTTCCAATCCTCCCCTCCCATCCTCTCACTCACTTCCTCGCCTCCGCCTGTTAATGCATCAACCCCACCCAAAAGTTCACTCGGACTCACTCACTCTCACTCTGATCACCCAAAAACGCCATAATGCTCTGCCTCGCGTTCACCTATCAACACCACACGTTAGCTCACACACACTTCTCCACATTTCCCCGCAAAGTTTTCCACCTTTCCTCGCAAGGAAAGAGGGGTACGTACCTTCCTCTTAGGTTTACTCCCCAACTCCTCCTCCGAGTGGTCGCTCTCAGGCTCATCGACGTCACTTTCGTTCCCCCCAGAAGTCGCCGCCCCCGCCCCCGATTTGTGATGAGAAGAGCGAGAGGAGCGGGTGGTGGAGGAGGGGCCGTGGACGACTGCTTTTTCGAATGTTTGTACGTCCTCTGTGTGAAGTATCATTAGTACCCTTCCAGTCCTGCCTTGTCCCAGGCGAAGAACAGGAAGACAGGAGAAAGGAGAAGAAAACCGGACAAATAAGGGGGAGAAGAAAAGACTCACCCAACTCCCGCGCCAACTCCCGCCTCTCCCTCACCCGTCTAGCCTTCTCCATACTCAACCGTCCCTCCATGCCCAGCTCCTTCAGCATCCCCTTTAGGTGTTTTATTTGCGCCAGCTTTATCTCCCGAACTTGTGAGGGAGTCGAACCGGCGTGTGAGGGAGTCGAGTTGGAAGATGAAGTGGAGGGGATGGAGGGGATGGAGTGCGAGGCGAACTCGCGGGACCAGAGTTTGCGCACGCCGCATGCGACGACGAACGATTTGAGGCGTTTTATCTCTGTGTCTTCTGGGGTTTCGTCTGCGTCCTTAGTCTTCTTACTCCCCTTCTTGCCCTCATTCCCTTTGCTAGTTTTCGACTTGGTCTCACTCGACGCTTTCTTACTCTTGCCCTTCGAGCGAGCTTTCTTAGGTTCCTCGTCGATGAGGACTGACATCTCCGACTCGCTCTTCTCTCCTGCCCCTTCTTCTTTGCCACCCTCTTCTCCCCCTTCTGCTTCTTCTTCTTTCGCAACAACTCCATCTTCCCCACCCTCCTCATCGTCTGCGCCCACATTGTCGTCCTCACCCTCCGCGGTAACACTCTCACTCAACTTAGACTTCCCCTTCTTCGTAGTCCCAACTTTTCTCGGAGTTGGATTTAGGTCCCCGTCGCCGTCCCCGACTTCAGCGGTAGACACGTCCGCGTCGTGTGCGCTTGTGTTCTTTGGTAGGGATGGTCTTTTCGCCTTCAGTTTCTCCTTCGGTGACTCTTTACTCTTCGCCTTCGCCTTACCCTTACTTTCCCCAGGTGACTTCGAAGTAGCCGGAGACTCGCGGTGCTCGTCTTCGTCGTCGTCGGACGAAGGGACAACGGACTAATCGTAATGATACGTTTAATGAGTTAATATAATGAGCGTAGAGCAGACGCGAAGGGAGTGTAACACGTACGGCAGAGCGCACGACCTTCCCGTTCTTCTTCCCCACCGCCTCCTTTTCCGCTTTCTTCGCAGTGGCTTTCTCCTTCTTCGTGGTAGAGGAGGTCCTGGGTTTCTTAGACGGAGGAGTACCCTCGTCGTCTTTCTTCGCTGACTTGCGCTTCGATGAGGAAGATGCGGCCTTCGGTTTGGGTTTAGGTTTGGGAGTGCTCTTGGCGGGTTTCGCGGGCTCCTCATCGGAGGCAGTGGCAGAGGAAGCAGAGTCTTCGTCGAGTGCGTCCTATACAACCAACCATGCGTTCATTAATAAATGAGGGACTGAGGAAAGGGCGAGAGAGTATGAGCAGGAGAGGGAACATACAATAGCCCTCGTGGCAGCCCGCTTAACCACCTCCTTCCACGCGTCCAACGTACCCCCCTCAAAACCCAGCCTCTCCTCCGCCCTCGAGCGTATCATCCGCGGTGTCAGTTCACTGTCCACACCATACATCCCATACATCCCATCATCCCATCAGCACTACACCTCAAGTGGACATAAGTGATAACGCACTCGATAGACCCATCTCTGTGTGCATCGTTGACGATGTCTGTGACGGCTTGCTCGATCTGTGCGGTGTCCACTTCTGTCATCTTAGCTGGGAGAAGGAGGCTGAGGGACTTGTGACGCGCTGAGGGGAGGTGAGAGCGTGTGACTGTTTCACGTGATTGTACCCACGGTGGAAGTGACGCGTGACGAGACGCGTCTTCCTGTCACTCCTCTCCTTCTCCTCCTATCCATTCACTTCACTTCACTTCACTTCACTTTATCAGGAATATTACCTCGAAATATGACAGCACTATCCCTCGCAGCTCCCAAAACGGGCACGATCCCTCCCTGCACACCCCACCTGATGCCGTTCCACATCGCGTACACAGGTCCTGCGCCCGTCTCTACCTACTTCCGTCTCACCCGTCCCAAGCCCACCTCTCCACCAGTACTAGTGGAAGACTATAACAAACCTCCCGTCGCGTCGGACTCGCAGACAACCCTTGTCTCCGCGGAGTCCCAGCAGACACTCGCGAACGACGTGGATATGCTCACTCTCTCCGAACCCTCCACCTCTGACGCCAACAATAATAATTTAGATGGGACACGAAGGGATGAGAAGCATATGACGGCGGCGTTTAGAGGACGGACGGTTCGAGGGCTTACTGTTGCTTTGCCGGAGGGGTACACGGGCCTCGTTTTGTCTTCTCCTTCCAATACCACTGCCTCTACCTCCTCTTCTGCCCCTTCCGCTTCTAAAGCTCGAGCAACAAGGAACTCCAAATACTTCAAAGAGGAGCATGGAGAAGAAGGCGAGGATAGAGAGGAAAAGAGGCCAACGAAAAAGTTAGAACCAACAGGCCGATTTACGTCGTTTACGCTTTGGAACGCGGATATACCTGTGGATGAGGGCCGCGATGAGTACCTGCGCTCGTTGACCGAATGGACGCGGCTTGCTGCTGTGGTGAGTGCTTTGCTTCTCTTTTTCTTCCTTCCCCCACCGTCTGGGATGCATTGCGACGAGACCGACCACTATCAGTTCAGCCACCTAACGTTGTTGTATTTCTCACTAGATACATCAATACGACGAAGACGCATGATATCTGGGTCAAGAATACTCGAGCTCGTAGGCCGTAGCCTCAAGGCTCAGCTTGGTACGGACTATGTGCAGGATGTGCTCATGCATCAATTCCCACGTCTGTTTTGTACTCCTGTACTGTACGCAGAGGAGCAGGGAGTCGCCGGACAAGGACCATGTCCCCGGGCTTATTACCTAGGACCCGCTTCGACAGAAGCCTCCCGGCTTCGGTATGTAGCATGGGGTTGGTACTACGAGAAGGACGCAGCGGATTGGATCTCTATCTATATCCCTACACTTCCACCACTCTGGTATACATATCCACACTGAATAAACAATGAGGCAGGCAGGTGTTTGAACCGCCAATGATTAATGCTCAATGGGGGACGATTGGTTGAGTTCAGACGTTCATTCAAGCATCCGTAGTGCGGTACTAACGCTAGCTCGAAGCACAACTCAACCAACGTTCAGTACTCAGTAATTGGAGGTTCGACGTTCAGAACATTCAGATCGCAGTGTGTCGACGTCCCCCTTACCGGAGGGGTATACGGGCCTCGTCTTCTCCTCTCCTTCTACTGCCTCTACCGCCACTCCTTCCACCTCAACCTCTACCGCTCGTAGAAATACGAGGAATTCAAAGTACTTCGAAGAGGAGGAGGAAGAGGAGGGTGAGGATAGAGAGGAGAGGCCGACGAAGAAGCTGGAGCCTACAGGCCGATTTTCGTCGTTTACACTTTGGAGCGCGGACATACCCGTCGACGAGAACCGCGATGAGTACCTGCGCTCGCTGACTGAATGGACGCGTCTCGCGGCTGTGGTGAGTGTTATGCTGGATTAAACTGTCTCCCTGAACTGAACTGGAGTGAATTGAATTGGGGGCTGTTGTAGATCCATCAGTACGACGAAGACGCGTGAAATGGATGAACGATACTTGAGTCCGTAGGGTGTAGCCTCAAGACGAAAGGCCCGGTACATGTGCAGGATGCGCTTATGCATCATGCATCAATACTCAAGCAGTACGTCGCGTCCGTACGCAGAGCGAATGTATATACATTCCCTCCTACCTAGAACCGCGACTTTGCACGACAGAAGCCCACGTACGCGTCTCGTGTTGCTAATGCTGGAGCTGTAACATATGCATGTACGAAAAGCATGCGGCGGCGCTTTCTGGATCTCTACTGCCTCACTTTCACTACACATAACGCTCGATATATACGCATTGTGTGTAGAAATTGCATGACTTAAGATACTTGAATGATGAATGATGAAAGAGACAGGAATTTGAATCACCAAAAATTGATTGAAGAATCATAGCTCTAGTCTCCCTGAGGCAGAGTAGAAACGTTCAACCTTCGCGGGCTCAGGATCTCGTGTCTGACCATAGCTCAGACGTTCATTCAAGCTTCAAGCTATAAAGTGCGTTGTGTTAGCCCAAAGCATCACACTACATTTATGCTCGATTCGCAGTACTAGTACGATGTATCCCGTTTTAAAAGGTGCATTGGCCCAGGTATAGTAGTAGTATAATGATTCCCAAGAAGAAGCCCAACAGATATATAACAAACACAACCGTAGATCGTTCAAGGTGATCGTCAACTACATGCGTACGTACGTAGATGCATCCAGAGAAATCAGAAGTGGACATTCGTGAATCCAGAGACGGGGGTAGAATGAACGGCGGCGAGGAAGAAGGCGAGGAAGCGAGCCACGACCAACAGACCGCAAAGACCAGCATCAACACATCCGAGATACCAACCCGCTGTTCACATCACCACCAAAAACGCCCTGCTTCACCTCAGAACGCAACAACAAACGCAGCACCAACAGCCCCCACAAGCGCAACAACCACACCTTGCACGCCACCCCTCAAGTTCCCAACCGCACCATTAGCAGCAGCAGCCCCGCTGGACGGCACCGCGCTCGAGCTCGCAGGCTTAGACGCACCACCCGCAGCGCTTCCACTAGATTTGGCAGGGGAAGAAACGGTGGCGGAGGCA
Source organism: Irpex sp. P115-07 (assembly GCA_037040455.1). Classification (NCBI taxonomy): domain Eukaryota; kingdom Fungi; phylum Basidiomycota; class Agaricomycetes; order Polyporales; family Irpicaceae; genus Irpex; species Irpex sp. P115-07. The sequence goes on from JAXQGX010000693.1 coordinate 6,396, forward strand.
GAGGATCCACCCGCGGTGACGACGACGGAGAACGACGACGGAGCAGCCGAGCTCGCACTCGCACTGGCAACAACAGTCCCACTTCCGGGACCAACAGCGCTCCCACTAACCGCAGCACTCGCACCCGCCGGCGGGGGCGTCGCCGAGCTAGGATCCACAAGCGCGCCGTTCCCCCAAGGAATCGCCTGGTTACTACCTGGCTGAGTCTGTTCAGTAGGCGGGTCGAGGTGTCCGTCGGTGCTTGCGATGCCGAAGCGTGTGGTCCAGAGGGTGGTGGTGTTTGGTGACGGGGAGGTGAATTGGTAGAAGTAGATTGCGGAGTTGGGGGTTACGGCTGGGCAGGGCCAGGTGTAGGTGGTGGTTTTTGTGGCGTCGAGGGTTGTTACCGCTGTAAGTGTGGGATGAGGGAAAAGGGGGAGTGAGAGGGGTTAGAGAGAGAAGGGGAGAGAGGAGAACGTACTAGTAAGATGCTTCATATTGAGGTTGGCACCAGTCATGAGCTCGATGCTCATCTGCGTCCACGTACCGGTCGTATCAGGCGACCACTCGATCTTGCAGTCCGCACCTTGGTTGAACACGTCGCCGGGGCCTGGGGCCGACGGGGTGGGGTCCGCGCGCACGAGAGCGAGCAGGGCTGCCGTCGTCGTCAATAGTAGGGTTTTGGAGAACATTGTTTGTGGTGTTGTGGTGAAGGGTATGTGTAGGAGGTGTAGGAAGGTGGTATAGATTGGTTCAGCTACGACGAACGAGCGAGAGAGTCAGCTCACTCAGTCTGTTAGTTGGTCGGTCGCTACGACCCACGTCCACCACAAAACAAAACGCACCTAGACGACAGATCCGCAGAAAAAACGAGCGACAGTTCAAAAGAACGTAGGTTCTCGAGTGCTCTCAAGTCGAGACGAGTGAGAGTGTCGAGGTTATAAGCGAGGCGAGGCGAAGAGGAGGATGAAGAGGAGAGCAAGAGAAGAGGGCGACGGGGAGACGACGCCGGGCTAAGAATAGCCGCTGGCGGCTATGGATGGATGTGATTGGGTGATGGGAGACAGATGTGATGGCGGTCCCGAACAATGTGACGGGTGATGCGCCGGGGATGGTGAGTTGCAAAATTGGCGTTGTTTGCTTGTTTCGGTGGTGGGACTTCCGCCGTATTTGAGAAGGAGTGAAGGGGTGAGAAGAGTGAGAGCTGTGTTTGCTGTGTTGTGGATAGGGGAAGCTGTGCCGTGCGTCGATTGTAGGTGGGAGGAGTGTCTATGTGTGGGCGTCCCGACGTATGTGTATTATTCGCTCGGATGGATTTTATCATGCTGTATTCCATGGTAGGAGCAAGTTGGGAAGTGTATTGCCATGCACTTTGAAGCCACCAACTGTCTGCTTTGACAGACCACAGCATACAAGAGTTACAAGAATACTGTGTGGACGATCGCAAGACTGGTGAAACAGCCGCAGATAATCTGCCACCGTCCAAAGGCTCCTATGTAATCACACACCGAGTCCCCAGGTGGTCGCAGGTGGGTACATATGTTCAGTCTCCCAGCCATTCCATACTGTACCGCGTAGGATACAAATTGATAGTGTACTTACAGCACAAAGTGACACAATAGCTATGCAGTACAAAACCATCCAGACTGCTTCTTCCCTGCCTTCAATAACCCCCTTCAAATCATATTACATCGGCTTGACCACAGACGTAGCCACAGGCCTCCTCCCCCTCTGCTCAGCATACCCCGGCGCACCCTGCAAGTCGGCAACGTGGAACCCAGTGGAGAACGCACCGTCTGCGACGAGCTCCAACCCGTCGAGGGATGCACCAGAGGGGTCGAGCGACCAGAGGGAGAGAGCGAGCGTGTTTGGGGAGGTGGTGTGGAGGATACCGGCGGGGAGGACGAATATTGTTTGTGGGCTGTTGTGTTGGAGTTAATAGGAGTAGATGGGTATGAGGGGAAAGAGGGAAAGAGCGGGGGGGAAGAGAGACGCACCCTATGTCGTTGATGTACTTTCCTAGCATCCATCCGTTGAGGTATATTTGAACGCGGAACCTTGACGTGATAGGGCCAGGCGTTATCGAGAGACGGATGGGGACGTCCGTGCCCTTGGGTAGACTCTACCACCATACAAACCACCATCCATCAGCAATGCACCTCCTCATATGTACGTCGACACTCACCAAATTGAACGTCGTCCTATAAAAGTTAACACCAACACCCTTCACACCTCCCTCAGGTTCACTCCCCAACGGAGACCCATCCGCCCACCCATCGTCAGGAAACCCAGGGAGATGCGCGCCCACACGTTCGGCGTAGAGTCCGCCTTCGTTGAGGTACCCGCGATAGGTGTCTGGGGTGTTGGATGCGCCGCCTTGGTTGCCTTGGATCTTCCAGGAGGTGAAGGTACCGTTGCCTCCGATGAGGGAGTAGCCGCGGATGCCGCGGGGTTCTTTGCCGCCGTTTGCTGAGATGTGGGAGGCGGATTAGTAGGGGATGAGTGAGGGAGGTGGGGGCTTACTGGAGGTTTCGACGATGCTTCACGGGTAATATAAGTCAGCTTCTGTGATACAATCTAAATTGCTAGTGCGTACCCCATATGGTCTATATCCGTCCATGAGCGAACTCATAATATACTAGCCAGCCTTCAAGACTGAACATACCTTGAATGACCGTCAGAACATTACCACTCCCATTCCTCAACGCCCCCTCAGGGAAACTCCACACATCCGTCGTCTCACTGACACTCGCATTACCTACGCTAGACCCCAGGAACACCCCATTCAAGAACGCCGAGTAAGCGAACGCGAGGCCGCCTTGGACTGTGAGGTTTACGGCTGTTTCGGAACCGGGGACGTTGAAGTGGCCGCGGAAGATTAAGTTGCCACCGTAGAATCTGCAGCAGCAAAGAGGAGGCTGTTTAGAGAGTAGTTTTTTGGTAGGAATGAGGTGGTAGTAGACGAACCCGTATTGTTGAGAGTAGAGGACGTGTTCGCCGGAGAGAGGTGGGAGGTTGGTGAACTGTAAAGATAATAACGTCAACACTAGTCTCATAACAAAACTGAAAATAACACGTACGTTAGTGGCTGTCTGGTTAGCAACGACGAACGAAGAGTCATCGAAATCCGGGTCAATCTCCGGTAGGCTGTATTATCACAGTATCAGCAAGCTGAATCTGGTTCTTGATTGGATTAACAGACGTACCTTCCAGCTACCTTCCACTTCAGCTTACTCAAATCCGGGAGAGAGATGCTGAGGTCGGAGCCTGTGGTGAATTGGAGTGAACCGTGAGAAGACGGGGTTGTGCGCTGCTTGACTCCGTTCCATGATATCGTTCGCACTTTGGCGGGCGCGACGACTTCGACGTGGGTTGTGCCGTTTGTGTCTCCAACCTATTATTGTGTCAGCTTGTTGTGTGGGATGTTGAGAAGCCATAGAGTACGAAAACACTTGCCAGGTCGAGAGTCGAGCCTGAGATAGCAGCAGATCGTACAACGTATGGGCCACCAACGAGAACTCTGCACATGTACTGCATTAGTTTACCGCTTAACGTGTTACTATGAGTCAAACACGTACGTCTGATTCGTTCCGATGGAGAAGTAATTTCCAAACGTTCCACTCCCAGGAATAACAGGTGCATGCCACGATCCGGCAGTCTTCTTGTCTGTAATTATCAACACAGTTGACATTCGATTATTCATTTGTACAGGTATCCATGAGGTAGATTCGATAATTGTGTTGATAGTCAGGCTGCTTGAGTTTGTGGTGATTGAAACGCCCGAAGCACTGGCCAAGTTGGCGGTGGGTGCATCTGGGAATGTTAGCGTAGCTTCGACTGACTGGCCCGTGGGTGCGTAGAGGATGATGTAGTCTGTTTGGTCGATACTGTATAGAGGCGTGTACTTATAAGCTATTGTTTTCTTCGCAAGCTTTGGTACGAGCTTACGTGGTCCATGTGAAAATTCTATGAAGTGTCAATCGATTAGCCATGTCTTTTGCTGTTGAACCGGCACACTTACTCGGCAGTTGAATACAGAATCCTCGTCTGATGGGTACCGAAGACATAGTCCGTAACCAGAATTTTACTCTCCCGGCCGTCTAAGGTGATGCTACCATTTCGCGGGATAGTGAGGGGGCCAGCCGAGGTGAGAACATTCAATTGTGTAGTAGTCAAGTCGGTCGATCTAAATTCCAGAATGTTAACTTTCGTACTTGCCAGTCAACAGGAGTACTTACGGAGATGAATTGTGACGAATGATATAGAACGCTGCGTTCGTTTGAGGATTGCGGAGTTCGGCGGTGTGGATCAAAGGCGAGGACGTGTAGTTCGTGCCGTTTCCCAAGAGATTTGAAGCCAACAGATCTCGAGAGCTCCGAAGGAAGAAACCTACGCAAAAGCAGCTCAGCTTGAGAAGATCAACATGCCTCACCGATGACTAACCTTGTAGCCTCATTTCGTTCATCTTGGGTGTGGCCACTCTGTTTTCGTTGATCCCTGAGTATAGGATTGCAATAACTTGGTTTTACGTGAAAACATAGACTTAAAGATAGCTCACCGGCTCCGTAGTCATAACTGGTGTACACTGTCGGCTCTGCAGTTTGTCCCCAGTTTGTACCACCGAAAAGCACTACCTCTCAGATCAGCAGCAATTCTATGAAGGACTCACGAATGCTTCGTACTGTATATATCTGGAGCAACGTGGTATCAGTAGACGTTGAGCCACTAGTCTGAGAGCGCACGTACTCAAGATAGTAGCGGTCTGAGCACTACGACGTGGGACGAGTGAGTTAAGAGGTGGCTTTCACAAAGAGGGTAGATGCGTACTAGTTTTCCTTGTAGAAGATATCCTCTTTCCGACAGCTAGTAAAATACGTTGGAGGCCCTCAGCTGACAGACTCACCATATGCTGGCCCGCTCAAATCGTTAGCTGTTGAGTCGTTGCCATCAATGGAGTTTAGTTGTACCGTCGTGCTCACTCACTGTACTTCTCGTAACCCGTCCCGCCTCGTGCAACGGAGCCCCAGCCGAGTAGCCATCCACCACCAAACTAGACATAAGTAATCCTGAGAAGTATTTCATCGTAGAATTTTCCGAGAACGCACCTCAGCCAGGCATGTCGGGTTGCTCGGTGCCGACGCTTCATGGTACTGGTAGTAGATCGCCTGCACTTGCGCCCAGTTATTCGATTGCGGGTACGAGTCTCCACTAAATTATTCGGCCTATCAGCGCCTACGGAGCGCGTTTGTAGTCGGCGAGTCACGTACCAGTATATGTTTACTCGACCGGTCCCAGGACGATCGGGGCTAAAATTACCGTTTTGTCCAGAATGCTGGTCGTTGAACGTAATGGCTATGATCATAGATCAGGCTGTGCAGTGATGAGGATGAATGTTACTTACGGACGACAATACCGTTCGCGCGATAAAGGTCGATAATGGCCTGCATGTACGGGCTTCTGGTCGTTCCTTCACTGAACTCGTTTTCAGCTTGAACGAGGATGACTGTGACAGAAATAAGAAAACACCACAAGTACCGTAATAGATGGCATCACTCACCGGGACCACCGTTTGTGATTTGATTCTTTGCTATCAGCTTCGAAATCTGAGTCAGATACGGAGTCCACGCTAGAGTAGTTCAGACTCTTGTAAGTCTTCGGGAAATCACGCGGAGGCAGAATGGGTACCTTGCGTATAGTTGGAATTCGTTGAGCGCAAGGAGCCTGAGATCCCACCGACCCAGCCCGGAAAACCACCACCAGTAGTTTCCCCGTCTGGGTACAAGTCAGTGTTCCTTGACTAAACCTACCAAAACGTTCACATACTGATGTATGGACCTGGTCTGTCGAGATGTGTTAGAACAAAATGACATAAATGTTCAGGCACCCAGCTCACCTTGCAATCAACCATAGCCCTGCATTCTTGGCCTCATTAATAAAGCGTTGGAGGTCTCGGTAAGTCCCTTCCTGGAAATCGCCAGCACCTCCGTTTGTGTCAGGAGTGGGGTAATGCAAAGCCCAGTGGAC
>JAXQGX010000694.1:0-12758 GCA_037040455.1 Irpex sp. P115-07
GATTAGTCCGAGATCTTCCCATATAGATTACCTACGTGTTATCTTATCTAATAAGCGCGTGTATCGTATACCTCACAATCTAGCTCGCGTGCGGGAGTCACGACGTGACGCTTGGCCCGTCTCGCACGTCACGCCTGTTTCTCTCATTCCACCATCTGCTTGCAATTCCTGCAGTATCTGGCCCAGTCTGACCATGCCATCAGAGTCTGATGCTCCCGCTAATTTCGAACCGCAGCGGACGCCTCGAGAGCTTGTACCAGACATGGACCTTTGGATGGAGGATGGCAATATCATCATCGCTGCCACCGACGATACCTCGGAGGAGAAGACAACCTACGCGTTCAAATGTCATCGTTCTGTTTTGGCCAAGCAGTCGAAAGTGTTTGAGGGGCTTCTTGGGATCCCTGCGTCCCAGGATTCACAGGATATGTACTATGGACTTCCGCTGGTGATGTTACCCGACGCATGGGCAGACGTCAAACGTCTTTTGCACTATGTATACGAGCCCGGGTGAGCATCATCGCGAATTGGTTCATATCTTACTCATGGTACGTCTAGTGATATTCCTACGACCACCTGCCAGTCTTGGGACTTTACTGTAGCCAGTAACACGCTCAGAATATTGCGGGGGCCTTTGCGCGTTGCGTCCAAATATGAATTCACAAAACTACATACCCATCTTGCAGAAGTCTTACAGTTCATGTGGCCTGTGACACTAGAACAGTGGGATGCTAGGCTCCACTGGATTCAGGGAAGAGCTCAGCGTTGGGAACAGGGCCTGACACTGTGGGCAGGTAATCAGAACACTCGACACAGTCTCAGTTTGCTGACTGACATCCTGTGTATATTGTACAGGCGAAGTAGTCGAACTAGGAATCAACGCGCGAATTCCAAGCATTGTCCCTAGCGCATTGTATACCCTCATTACCGAGCTTTCCATTAGCAAGATTGAGTCTCGTCGGGCCACTTACAAGATGCGCAGTTTCCAAGGGGAGAATTACCCAGATACAACGGCTGAGCGTACAGATGCACTATTAAAATCACTGAGTCCCCGCCATATCGTGGATCTCATGGTCGGGCGTGATCGGCTGGAAAGTATCTCGAATACGCTCCTATTAGTGGTTCTTCCCTTGGCGACATGCTATAATCGAGGTTGTTACGTGGACCGCAGACTCTCACAAAGTGGCAGTCCAGACGGCAACGGGGATGAACCTCAACAAACACCCTGCGCACCTGCAATTACTAGCTGGTGGGAGCAAAGAAGTCCGAGGCAGGGCACTTCCTATTTCGACCCGTTGAACCGCTTGTCGCACCTTGGCCAGGAAGCGAGGAACACCTTCGACGATTCTATTTGCGGTGGGTGTCTAAATGCCATCAAAATGGCCTGCGACGACTTGCGTGAATGGATGTGGGACGAACTGCCATTTTTGTTTGCTCTCAAGGCCAGAGCCCCTGGTGTAACCTACGGCTATGGGGCTTGTTTGTGAGTGACTTCTGTATGCCCATGCCAAGTTTTTGCTGATCTGAATAAACTATAACACTCACTAACGCATCTAGGACTCGTCATTTCACGCATGTGTACTGACCAGATCGATGATTATGTCGACATCGGTGGTGCTTTCTCGGACGGCCTCGCGTGATAAGTACTTCGCGCTCCCTCCCAGTCCACGTCCGCAGGGTATCGCCGTGTACGACCGTGTTCTAAATGGACGTCATGGCGAGTCGCTTGCACCGAATAGGAGCACGACTAGTCTTGCAGGCCAAGAAATGGAAATGAAGAGGGAAATAGGCTGCAGCTATGCAGAATGCTAAGGGGAAACGCCGTCATTCTTTCTACTAGTATAAGTACTCTATGCGGTCATCTGGGACTATCAATTCGACGTGTTTCTGTATATCATCATTTTTGTTTACTTGCTACTACGTACGGGCACCACTATAGCTAATCGTGAACATACTACATATGCAGCACACAGTACGCGCAACATGTACACCGTGTTCGCGACTTCAAGCTTTGGCAGACCCGGATTTATTAGGCGCATACATGAGATCTAGAATCTAGATCTGCAAGACTTACGGCTCCCACTTCGCACTAGAGTTCTCCTGCCACTCGCCATGTCCTCTGTTTCTGAAACTAACTCATACAACGCACACAAGCGACGCAGAGTCTCACTCGAGCTTGTGCAAGACCCTGATTTGTGGATAGAAGATGGCAATGTGGTCATCGCAGTCGCCGACGAGACGTCAGAGGAGAAGATAATGCGTGGCTTCAAGTGCCATCGGGGCGTCCTTGCAAAACATTCCCAGGTCTTTGCAGGTTTATTTAGCATACCTCCGTCGGGCGAGGCAGAGGACATGTATGATGGGCTACCGCTGGTCACGCTGCCGGATGCTTATGCAGACGTGAAAAGCCTCCTACGGTTCCTGTACGACCCTGACTAGTAAGTACGTCTATATTATACAGCAAATGAGTAAACCGCTCAGCAGGTGTTCTATTATAAGTGAAATGCCATGCGCCGATCCAAAAGATCCTTGGAACCTGGAAAAAAGACGTGCAGCAATGCTTTCAATGGAAGGCCTCGTACACCTTGGGGCGAAGTATGAACTGCCAAGGCTGCAAAAGAGTCTCAGAAAATCCATCGGGTCATATTGGCTTACTACTCTCGAACAGTGGGATAATTGGGAGGAATCGTTATGGACCGATCATAAGGGCCCTCAGGCTCGTAACTCACACCCGAGCGCAGGTCATTAACCTATTTTCCAATGTTATTTCCATTATAACCGGTGTGACTTTTCATAGATATCACAATCAAAGCCAGCCTTGACATCCAAATACCCGATGTCACGCCGTCAGCATTCTATGTTCTCAACATCTACTTGTTTCCCCTGACTAGGCTTCAATCGAAAATTACCAACTCAACGTCCATACGGGAGGTTCAAGAATCAGTATCAGACGCCTGCATCCCAAATACCCCTGCGTTGCTCGATTCTTTGTTGAATAGACTCCAGCGTTCGCAGATGAGCCAGCTCATGTATGGCCGCGAGGTGCTTCGGACCATGACTATTTTTCTGGTGACCAGCGTTCTCCAGCTCTCCATTGGTTACTGCAAGGGTTGTTATGGAGGCAAGGCTACAGGGGACCGACTGGATACATCCTGCGCTTCAAAGGCTCGCGACTGGTACGCGAAACAGCGAGACATTCTGTTCTCAATTGGTCCCTACAACTGCAGCCAGTGGCTCAACGATCCTCTGCGTGGATTCGCTCTCTTGAAGATGTATGCCGAGCGCATGTCTGCAAGTACCGACGGTGTTTGTTCTGGCTGCAGCTCCGATATTGTCAAGATAATTGCCGCGTTACGTCGCTACCTATGGGACGAACTTCCGTACATTTTCTTGCTCAAGGCCAGGGATCCCGAACGGGTTTATGGCTATGCATCGTACATGTACGTACACTCAGATTCACTGAGCCTTGTAAACCGAGTTGCTCACATATGCCGCTTGACATTGACACACGCAGAGAACCATTCGTCACTGTTGTTCCGTGAGGGATTCGAAGGATAGTCGGAGGATTGGATGTGCGCTAAAATTCTCAGACTGTAATTATTGAGCAGCGGCTTTGAATACAAGTCTTCGTTGCTTGCTATCGTCGCTCAAACTATCAACACGTCTATAACCAACTGCTGCAATTGAATTTGAACTCTAGCGTTCAGAACATAAGTATCTCGCAGCCCATCCGAGATTGTCACCGTGCGTGACTTGCGTGACGCGTGATCAATAATTCATTATCAGCGCTAAGTCTTCCGCGCTGTCTGCTCCTGCCTGTAGCAAGCTCAGAGTGAACTACCACTCACCATGCCTCCCTCAATACCCTTCGCTCGCCTCGGACTATCAAGCCTGCGTCCCCTACAAAAACCAGCTATCTCATCTCAACAACTCCGCGCATTTGCCTCAGTTCTTCCAACCACACCAACTCCCTCTGCGTCCTCCGCTGTAACGAAAGCAAAGTCGAAGCTCCCCGGAAATGTACCAGATGCGAGGAAGGAAGGAGCCTTGAGACCGCACCTTGGCGTAGAGGTAGACCCTGACCATGGATTGTGGGCGTTCTTTAGGAGGAAGACGGCGGAGGATGGGACGACGAAGTATGAGACTGTCGAGCCGCTGGACTTTGCGGGTTTGCAGACAGGTGAGTTTCACTCTGTCTGTTGCCTAAGATTGTATGAACAAAAGAGACGTGTGAGCTGATGTTGGGTGGGGATTGTAGGTCGTGCGTGGACCGCGGCTGAACTGAGGAGGAAGAGCTTCAAGGACTTGCACACGCTGTGGTATGTGTTGGTGCGAGAGCGGAACTTGCTGGCTACGCAGAGGGAGGAAGCACGTCGTATGGGTATTATGCACAATAGGCTGGACAGCGCGACTAAGGTTTTCCGGGTGCGTGTTATATGCACTCAATCTCACTTCTTACTGGCACTAATTACCGAATTGTTTGAAACGTATTCGTGGCCAGGTTCGGAAATCCATGGCTCGCATCAAATATGTCCTGAACGAGCGCAGGCTAGCATATGAAGGCGCAATTGAGATACACGAGAACCAAGCGAAGGAGGTTCTATCTAAGAGGGAGGAGAGGAGGCAGAGAACCAAGGAGGCCATCGCGAGGGCGAAGGAGAGGAAGGAGCAGAAGGAGAAAGCGGAATTGGCGGCGCAGGCAGAGCCTACGGACGAAGCTGCGAAACTAGCGGTTGCTGGACTCTTGCAGCCGGAGTCTGAGCCGGTGGTACAGAACACTCAATCGTAGGGTGCGCCCGGAACGTTTTCCACGTCGGCTCTACTACCTAGATTCCGCCTCTCTCACAAAACTGCATACCCTCAGTGCACTCTTGATCATCTTATACGTGCTTCCTAGCCCATGTCGCGATATATCCCAGATTAATATAATACAGATAATACACACCACTTCCCCTCATCAAGGCGACCCTCTAAGCTTTAGCAGTAGACGTCCGTCGTCCCTCCTTATGACTCGTCTCCCAATCTCGCATCGCCTGAGAAACCCATATATCCCTCACCTGTGGGTCTTCGTACATCTCTATTTGTCGTTTGCCCTTGCGCAGGAGGTGTTCGATTGCTGAGACTTCGCGTGGTGAGATGGAGGAGGATTGGGTTTTGAATGTGTAGCGGACGAAGAGGGAGAATTTGGGGCGGGCTGGTGGGGGTTTTGAGCGTGCCATTCGTAGGGCTCTGTCATTGCGTGTCGAAGTATAATGATCATGGTTAGAGAATGGCTCGTATGACTGTTGTAGTCCTGGAGCGTACCGGCGATACAGTGCGAGCACGTCTTTCTGCAGACCTGAATGCGCCATGTTTTGAAGAATTCAACTTCGGTGTGACACGTAGGCGGTGTTTCCTTAGGTCGTGTGTCGGTCAGATGATGGTGCAGCGGAAAGTAAGAGCAGGATACAACAGTTCGTGACGAGCTCGAGGAAGGAGGTTGAGCGGCATCCTCCGTAACCGGAATTCGTGTGACGTCGTCGGACGCGTCGGATTCTGGCTGCGACTTCTTGCCTCCTTCCTCCATGTCTTCAATGTTCTGAACACATTCGTCTCAACTGATATTATACAACTAATAGAATCAGGACAGCACACGTCTAATAATTTCCTCAGCTATGTTGTCAGGTCTTCGTCTCGCGACTGGACACGCGAAACTGCCAGCGTTCCAATTCACAGGACCGCGATTGGCCACAGCCTCCCTCAGAGGATTGGCTTCTGTATCCCGACAATCTCTGCCTTCAAACGACGGAACACAAGATCCACATGCATATTGCAGAGACTATGTCCGGAAACGTGACTACGAGGCATTCCTGACTTCTCAGTTTTACCCGCCTCAATTGCGAGACGCGTTCTTCGCGCTCAGAGCGTTCTACGTGAGTATCCGCTACATCATTATTGCGTAGGTTGACTCAGCTGAATGGATTATGACGACCTAGATTGAGCTGGCCTCTATTCAGGAGACAGTGTCAAACTCACTCATTGGAAAAATGCGCATACAGTTCTGGAGAGACGCGGTAAAAAGCTTCAATGATGTGCGTTTACTCTGCTATTCCCTCTGCGCTCCGTGCCCTGACCGACGATACTCCGTAGGGTAGACCGCCAAAACACCCCATTGCATTAGCATTATATGATGCCTCCAATAAAGCGAAACTCCCGGCATACCATCTGAAGCGGATTGTAGACGCAAGGGTCAGTCCCTGCTTCCATTTTGATTTCGCTGTGTTTAGCTTCATTCTCACGTCTGGTCGGAGTTCAGGATGCAGAGTTAGATTCACAGTCACACATGACCGTAGATTCTCTGACAGCACACGCAGAGTCGACGTCGTCCACGTTCCTCTACCTGCTCCTTTCCCTTCTCTCACAGTCTTCCTCGCATACATACTCCCATGCGGCCTCGCACGTCGGTGTCGCGCAGACCGTTTCCACCCTTCTCCGAGCCCTGCCCTACCATGCCTCGAAGGGACACCTGGTCATACCCGCGGAAATTACCGCTCGCCATGGCGTCAGCCAGGAAGAAGTTTTCCGTTACGGAGGTGGCGCCAAGAAGATTGACGACGCGGTATTCGAGTTTGCCACGCTCGCGAATGACCATCTGATCACGGCGCGGGACATGTTCAACAAGGAGTGTGGAGGGAAAGTCCCTGAGCCGGTCAGACCGGTGTTCTTGTCGGCGGTGGGTGTCTGATTCATTTCGCGATGGGGAAACGTCTGAACTGACGGATGCTTGTTACTCATGCGGCGGTTGTGTGCGATGTTGCTGCGATGCGATGATAGGTCCCTGCGGCGTTGTACCTCGAGCGGCTGGAGAAGGTGAACTTTGATGCGTTCGAGCCCTCGTTGCAACAGCGGAGTTGGAGGCTGCCATGGCGTGTCTGGCGGGGGTATTACACGGGGACGATATGAGGTGCTTATTTACTCGAAGCTTACATGTTACCCGCGCAGCTAGGCAGATATCTAGTAATCAATACATTCGGATAGAATGCGCCCTTGAGATCATTGAGATAGATTACATGGATAGAATAACTGTTGTCTGGATATCCAGCGTGATTATGCACTGATTATGCTGACGCAGATTTGAGTTAGATCTGCGCCAGGACGCTGTTATAGAGTTTCCTAAGGGGCTCAATCCGGGAACCTTGTTACCATACTCGGCTTGCTGATCCCTCCACCGGGTCGTCCTCCGCCTCTCCGGCGCTCGTGTCCGGGCTACCGTCACTCTACCACCATCTGCTCAAGACTGGCCATTGACCTGCTCGCTGTCTGCAACGACCGCCACGACCCCGACAACGACGTCGAAGCCCGCCATCATGGACTGTCTCTGCGGTGAGCCCTTTCCCTCTGATCTCCTCGAGGCTTTGATCGCTGACTTCGCCGTCCCCTCCCTGTGCCGCACCCCTGCTGTGCCCCTTGAATCTATTCCCCCCGTTCACCCTCATCGCAGACGAGGTTGTACAAATAATAATTAACGAACTTGATGACCCCACCCACTTCAGTCTCGTCTCCAAGAAATTCTACGCATTCACCCAGGATCCCTACGTCCGCGCCTGGTACTTCATCTCGCGATATGGCAAGATACAAGCCCTCTATTGGGCTCTGGGCAGGGGCAGACTTATGAACGGCAAGGTCATCGATGTACGTACTCCCTTGGATCTTTAGTTTTACTGGGGTATATGCGCCCCGCCACTCATTCTTTTACCCTCCTATGCTCTTACCCAGACACTCCTATCATCTGGCGCTCACCTCTCGAGGTACTTTGTCCAATGTGCCATGCACCATTATTATCGTACCGCCCAGGTACCTTTCGTCAAGACCCCCTGGGTCCGATCCATGGACCTCGCCGTCTTCACGCACTTCCAGACAGTTGCCGTGCAACATTTTGGCAACATCCCCCTTGGCAAGGGGGACGACGACGGATCCCTCGTGGACGCCGTCATCAAGGAGAGCCGGTTCCCCGTGGAACAGAGACAGATTAAGTGGGAAACGTTGAAGGAGGTGCTTGAGAAGTTCAAGGCAAGTTCCCTCCCCCATTGAGAGTTATGAAAGTGGTGGTGCATGAGGGAGGTCATCTGACTGTGTTTCCCTTCTTCGACTCCCCGCAACTGTGCGTACAGTTCATTCCCTTTTGTCATAAGGTGTGTGTCTTTCGAGGTTCTCTGAAGAGGATGCTGGCCATCTCCGCTGGTATTCTTGATAGATGCACGAACGGGATGCTTATAGAGACCGGTCATTAGGACGCCATGATGGCCAACTACCCCCTCGTGCTGGCCATTGAACCTCGCCTGTTACCATACGCTCGCGCTAACGGGTTCACTATGGATCATAAGGTGAGATTCTTTTTCTCGGCGCTCCACTATTCTCGGAACTCTCCCTTGGGAAGTTCTCTCGGCTGAGATGGAATAAACTACTCACCACTCTTCCTCCGCCTGCCTTCTGTTTGCAGTATCGGAACTTTGTATTCCGCAAAATGTTTGAGAAACCTGCGATCAGCTTTGAAGGGCGTGCGGACGAGATTGTGAGGAACGTGAAAGAACTGTCCAGGCTGGACCATCGGTGTGTAACCGTTTCCTGGTTACTCTGGGGTTAGTGTAATCGGACTGATATGACGTTGATTGATAGGATGTTCTTGAGCCGGACCGTGGCTGCTGAGATCTGCATGGAGGCGAAGACGAACGATCAAGCGTATAATGCGCTGAAGAGACTCGATAAAGAGTGTTTCTTGCGATTTGAACTTGCGTACGTCAGTTTTATCTGTTCATCTACGTTTGATGCTCACTATCGCCGCCAGTAATGTCGTCGAATCTTTAATCAAGGTACGTCGGTCACCACGGAATGACCACTTTTCTTTTCATATACTCACATTACGACAGACATTTGCCAATACCCGATCGGTGATGTCACCGTCCACCTTTAACGTTCTCAAGGAACTGTTCCAAGACTTCCCATCCAACGACCCCGTCGTCCGACATGTCCTCCTCCTCCAAGTCTTCGTCTGCGAGATCGCCGCAACCGCCATCCTACCTACCGCGCCAACATCCTCACCCGACGCCTGGAAAACGTTCGTCGACAAATGCCAAACAAGGATCGAATCTATCAACCTGCCTCCTGTCGAGAGGCGCGATCTCCTCGAAGTTCTTTCTAGCAAGTTTGCTCCAGAGAGGTTCCAGGGGGTCCTCATGTACGGCCGGCTCATCCTTGGCATGTCCAACAAAGCCGTCGACGACCTCATCCGTGAGGTCGCGTATCGTTGTTTGGAGGTGGGGTGCAAGGGCAAGATGCTGAAGAGGCTCGTGGAGCTGTACCCGCCAGTGGAGGACGCAGTGAGGAGGAGAGTGATGGAGAAGTACAGACTTACGATGGATGATTTACCGCCCTGGGAGGATGAGGATTCGTGTATGCTTTATGAGGCGCCGCTGTGTCAGGACTTCCTCATCCCGAGGGCGACGATGATTGAGAGGATCCAGGAGTTGACGATTGCGAGGGATGCGGCAGTGGGCTCTGGAGGGTCTGCCGAGGTCGCTGGTCAGGCCCAAGCGCAGGAGGCGCACCCGGATGCCATGCAGGTTGACACAGAAGGGCCTGTTGAGGGTGCTGTTGAAGGTACGGCGTCGTCTGAGCAGGTCATGGATATGAGCGGCGAAGATGAGGACGAGGATGACTTGGTTCGTCCTCTCTGATACGTGGTGCCACCCGTGTTCATTTGCTTTTTCTTTCATAGGGTCAGATTGGTCAGGATTCGCTCTCGACTATGATACGCAAGGACGAATCTGCACCCACACGGAGCCGACGACGGTTCTATGAGTTTGCTCTGTTTACAGATGGTCAAGGAAAGCTTCAATATCCTGCAGGTTCGTAGTATTTCGTATATTCACGACGTCGCTATGTGCTAAGTAGAAATTTGTGCAGACCATATGCTTGTGGGCAAGTGGATACGTGGGCACTTTGGGGTTAGAAGCGGTGTCACTGCGGTGTTCATGCTTCATAGCGTGATAAATGGCAGCCCAGTCGTGAGTGCAATGTTGGATGTGTACTCAACATTGCTGATGTCTGTTTTTGCAAGGTTATCCAACCATATCTCGGTTACGGAGAGTCGTGGAACCAGGAAACCCGAGTGCCAATCACGCTAAAGCACTTTAAGCTGCTGGCGAGACTTGGCCGTGCTCCTGTAAGTGGCATTGCATCGTATCTCGTGTTGAAGGGCTCATTGCCGTGTTCCTCAGCCACATCTACTCTTTGACGAGATCGAATACGGCGCCGAGTTTTACTTCAGCGAGGAGGACTATCTTTCGCCTGAGGAGCTGAACGGCACCATCGTCAGACATCCGAAGCCCAAGAAACGCACGTCCCGGATAAAGATCAAGATGGTCTCCGAATACACCGTCAAGTCTGAATCCAGCCCTACACCGCCTGTTCCCGAAGACTTCGCAGAATCCTCAATATCATCGTCTTCTTCGTCTAGAAGACCAAGACGGAGTGCCGTGTCGAGTATCAGCTATGTCGTGCCGGATAGCGACGACGAAGCGATTGCTGATGACGGAGATGAGATCATGCGTGAGGTCAAGGTCATCGCGAAGAAGCGGAAGGTCGAGTCCAATTTGCAAAAGTGGATAAAGCACTTGACGGCTTTGTTAAAGGACGAGCAGCGGAAGGTGCGTGTTCACGACTGTCAGTCGCTACTGTTTCGATGTATTGATGGTTCGTGGATTGTTTAGTACAAGGAGAGGAAGAAGCTTGTACATGCGAGTGCTGCGCCTGGGACGAAAATACGTGTTCCAAAGGTCAGTGTCATCTCGCTATTCGCTGTCCTCGTACCTCTCTCTTACTGGTGATGTTTTAGAATGATTTCTACAAAACCCTCGCGGCCGCCCTCACCCGTCTACGGAAGGCCGACAAGGAAAAGCGACAACAGCTATATGGCGCAGACATACCCGACGAAGATTACAGCTCTGGGGATGAGGACGAGTATCAAGAACGAACTTCGCGTCCTTCAAAACGCCGCAAAGTGGATGCGGCTTAGATGGTTACTCTCCTTGCCTCTTTATGTTCATCTTCGATGGCTTGTGGTGCCCTCGCCATATTAGCTGACGTGTGTCGCACGTCGTGGTATCTGTTATATTTATCATATCACCCTGGACATCTTCGATTGTATTCACTATTCACACTCTGATGCCCTTAGCCTTGCATGCGTCCCCGCTTTACGATATTTTACCAGTCTGTTACGTTAATCCTGTTCCTCGATTCCACAATGTCGCATCTCTGTGTCTATACTAGCAATGGATGTACAGCTTATGAAGTGTGCCGCGTCGTGTCAGCACATCTTGTTATAACGATTGCCAGTTTTCTCGAGAAGACGCTAAAATCAGGAACTGTAAGTTCATCCGGCTGGAAAGGTGTATATCGAGGTACACGTACCTGAAAGATGTCAAAATGCGTGTCTCCTGAGAGATATGCACTTGTACCTACACCCCGAACTCGGAAGTAGGCAGGCAACATCTCCCAGATATACTCCCGAGTCTCTCGCAAGCAGCGTTGCAGATGTTTGCGGCAATCCTCGCATATCTCCTCGTTTTCCTCCTCCCTTTTGTCGAGGGACTCCATTAAGTCTTTTGCCAGACCCAAGGGATCGATGGAGTATAATGAGTCCCGTTCCTTTGTCGCCCAGATATACTTGGTGTCCCACCACGACTGTACCGCATCGTCACAATTCTCGTCCGCCTCCTCGTGAATATGACTGAAGATGACTACACGGGGAAGGGTGCGGCTGAACAGGGATACCCCAGCGCATCGTATGAGCTCGCGCCCGTTAGTGAGCTGCCTGAGTAGTCCTGCAGATAAAGAGCGGATATCTGCAGGATGGTCGTTGGGAAATCTGTCCGATATTGGTCTTCCACAATCTAGTATCGTGAAGAAATTGGCTCTGTAAGCCTCATTGAGGGCATATAGTGCAGTAGCGCAGCTCAGCTTGAGGTCATGTTCGTCGGCCGCTGCGACAGCCATCCCTGATGTGTCGGTCAAACACCTTAGTTCGTAGTCGTAGCATACAATCGGTAAACTAACCTGGATCTGGTAACGAGTATCTCACTAGGTATGGGTCATGAAAGCAATATTCGTCGTTTTTGATGTCCGGTTCGTTCCATACATGCTCCATGTCATGATTGCGCTGATCCCACTCCTTCAAAGTGTGAGGCCACGCATTCTGAAAGAGAGAGACGCAGTGATTGTACAAGTCTTCCGCTTCATATTTTCGGGACAGGCGCATCAGCCCGACCAATTCCTCCATCGTCTGCCGCAACCACCACTTGTACGGCATCTTGCTATTCAAGAAGATTGAAGTATTGATATCGTCGCGGAAAACTATGTTAGAGTTGATCTTACGCACCTTGGATTGTACAAAACGTGCAATAACTGTCGTATATGCTTGGGGTCATCGTAAAGACGGACGATAGGGGTGTCTTCATAATGTTCCGATGCCGCCGCTGTAACTAACCCGCTGGTGAGATCTGCCTCAAACATCGCCTGCAAGACCGGTAATCTGCTGGATAGGAGTCCACGATGACATTTGAACAAGCGTCTTTCATTCTTCGCTTCGTCCACAGCAGCTACGATTATATTCCCATCTTGCATCCATATTTCTTCGTCTCGAATATCTTTCGTTTCTAGTTCATCCCCAGCAGCATCGTCTATGCGAGGTCGTTTGGACGTTTCCGCGGGCATGTACAAAT
>JAXQGX010000695.1:0-12376 GCA_037040455.1 Irpex sp. P115-07
ATGCCTCCTCCCTTCCAAGCCTCTCCTGAGGATATCAGAGTGAATGTCCTCTGGTTCTCCAGCCTCATCCTCAGCCTTATGACTGCCTCCTTCGGGATGCTGGTCAAGCAATGGCTGCGGGAGTTCCTTGCTGTCAATGTCCCCTCCCCACAGGCTCGTCTCCGTATCCGCCACTTCCGTGAGCCCCAGCTCCGGGCATGGATGGTGTATGAGATTGTGGCATGCCTCCCCCTCCTACTCCAGCTGTCCCTTGGCTTATTCTTTGTTGGCCTGTGTTACTTCACCGCATCTGTGCATGAGAGTGTGGGGTATACTACCCTTCCACTTGTGATTGGCTGGGCCATGTTCTTCTTTGGTGCTACTGCTCTTCCCATCTTCCTCCCCCGCTGTCCTTACCGCACCACTCTTCTCAAGACTGCCATATCACATCTTCATCATAAGCTGTGCTCCCTTGCCTTGAAGCTGCCATCCGTGAATATGCCCACAACTCTACACTTGATGTATTGGTCTATCCTATCCTCAGTTGTGCAAGCAATAGTTGGTTATGCTTCATCTTTGCCCTCCCAAATTACAAATGCTGTTCTGAAGGGTTTCCACCATATCAGAGCACTCATGCTTAGTGCATTGCCAACATTGTCTCCTAAGCAATGGCATGTCTACATGGCTAAGCTATACAACAGCAGCCTGGAGAAGCTGCGAAAGCTTCCCAGTGAGGAGCAGCTGGTCAAGGATGTCTCATTTGATGTTGAGATCCTCAAATCTGTAGATGCCATCCAAGCCAATGATGACATGCTTGAGACAACTTTCCGAGAGGCCCTTCAGTATATTCATCCCAAACCTTCCTACAAGGAGATAGTCACATTTATCCTCGAAGTCTTTTCCCACCGACTACCAACGCTTCCTGCAGCTGAGCGTGTTCTGCCAGAGTGGCCATTTGATGGCTTTGCTCCACTGGACTCTTTGAGGCCTCAGGCGAGAACTGCTGTGTCCAATATTATTGGAGATCATGCCAATAGAATAAGGACATATGGGACAAGACCTGATTTCATTGCCACAGCTCAGGAAGACCAGCAGAAGCTTCCTTCTATATATGGATTGACTCTTATACTTTCAATATTTGCTTCTAACCAAGATCCCAAGCTTTCCTCAGACACTCTGTCATCTATCAGAAACTGCTTTTATGAACACGTGGATAGCGACCTGGTTAGGGATGTACTAGTGCTCACAACTTCCAATGGCAAGAAAGAAATTTGGGACAATGCGATCAAACTGCTCACGGCTTTTACCAGGATCTGGAAGCTTGCAGAGTCCCAATCCACTTTGTTCTTGGGAACCTGGTACTTCACAGCTATCCAATCAGAGCTTGCCAGATTGCAGCAAAGACCTGATGAAGACTTTGATTGGAACTCCTGGTCCTGGCCTGAAAATGCACCACAAGAGTTTCAAGATATTTGTGTGCAATATCTATGCACAGTGGTTTCAGCTGCACCTGAACATGTCAACCTCCAAGATCAGAACTCACAAAAGAGTCTGAAAAATATTCTTGCCTGCAGTTCACGCTTGATTAGAACTCATACTCCCAGGAAGCGATCTG
Organism: Irpex sp. P115-07; assembly: GCA_037040455.1. Taxonomy (NCBI): domain Eukaryota; kingdom Fungi; phylum Basidiomycota; class Agaricomycetes; order Polyporales; family Irpicaceae; genus Irpex; species Irpex sp. P115-07. The sequence continues at coordinate 1,595 of JAXQGX010000695.1, forward strand.
AAGATGCTGAACGGAGTTTCCAACAGCTGATTGCCTTTGCTATGAAGAGCAAGCTGTCTGCCAATATGGTGATCACTTGTTGGATGTCTGCAGATAATGCTTGGAAAGAGGGCTTTGACCAAGCATTGATATACCGTGTAGTACGCTGGGAGTACAATCTTTCTAGTAGGTTTTCTAGACTTATCAATCAATTTTAAATGTCTCTAATTCATTCTTTTCAGAACCACTGGAATCCCAGGACTTGGACCTCTTATCCTTAATCATTACAGACCAGCTCTCAAGATGCTCAAAAGACTTGACTCAGTCTCTTCACCTTTGCTACCACATAATCTATCTTCTACTTCTTCTTCAAGCAAAGACAGCAGGAGTAGAAAAGTGCAGGGAGCTATTTGCTCCTATCATTTCCCAGATCCAGTCCCTGTCTTCTGGCCAACCAACAGAACAGAGTGGAGAAGAAACAAAAGATGCTACAAAATGTCATGGAGATCAACAGCAATCCAGTGATGCTACAAAGCTGGCCAAGACTTGTCTTGATCTCATGGCCTATGAACAAGGATATGTGTCTTCCTTTTATGAGAGTTGGAGAGTTGATTTCCAGAGAGATAGCTCTATATTCCCAGATGACCTTGTGGAAACTCTTGGCAAGCTTATTATCAGACGACGTGGTGACAAGCTGTATCGTCTCCGAGAACTAGAGGAAAGAAGACAAGGGAGCAAGAACTTGGGGGCTCTAGTTGAACTCCAATTTGATGACAAGGGGATAGACATCTCAATATCCAGCATTGGACTTGGTGGCTCTGATTGGGAGGATTCTGCGAATAACAAGACTATGGAGATTTATGATACCAGAGAAGAGGTGGTGGACTTGGCAGTTGGAGATGGCAGGAGCATGAAGCTTGAAGGGGTCACAGGAACAGAGGTACAACTTGCACTTATTTGTCTCTGACTCTTACTGAGCTAACTCATTCTTCACAGGATACTCATGCGGCCTTGGTAGAGGTGGAAACACTTCACACTCAGACCAATAACGGAGCTGCACCAAGCATCAGCAGTACCCATGAGGTACTGGCCAGTATACCTGTTCATACTCAAGATGAGATCTCAGATGTATGTGATGGATCATATTTGACATACCAGTCACATTTTCTAGGTTCTAATAGTCCCCACAGGCTTCAGATGAAGAGGCAAATGAGCTTGAGGTTGATGCTGCTGCAAGTGATGTACCTGCAACATTAGGTCATGTGCCAGTGGCGCCTCATGACAACACCCAGCTAGCAGAGAGCTCAGCATCTGGTCAAGGGTAAGCCACTTGTTTATGAAAAAGATCTTTCAGAACCAACCTGAGACTGAATTTCACTGTGACTTACAGACCCACCACCGAGAATGGGGCAGGCAGTGCTCTCACAAATGAGGAGGTCACTAGGAATGATAGGGAGTAGGTAATGGCGCCAGTGGTGGAGCCTGCGGAGTAGAGGTCATGAGGGTCATGAGTGTCAAGACTAGTGTTCTGGAAGTGTTCTGAAAGGCAGACTGCTTCGGTTATCTGGATTCTGATACTTGGTTCCATGCTTTGTATTATTTTTGTATTTGTATGTTACTGGACAAGAGGCTCGGATTATTTATGGAGACGTTTGCGCATTCATTGAGCTGAACCACCTGTACTACATGTTTTTATGCAATACATGTATCTGCCTCGTGGCTTGCAAGCTCTTCAAGAAGCTCGGGAGCAGCCAGATCGTCCAACACCAGCTAACATCCTCGTATCGGCTTGTCGCACCTACAGGCTACCATCTATTTCGCATAGTGGTGGCGCATAGGGATCGTTGTTGTGGTCACTTGGCGGAATACAACTGTGGAAGAAGCGAGATGTGTCGACGGACTCGAAACCGCGCGACAGCCATACGCTCGCATATATCTTGGCTATTACTTTCGACGCCAATGGACCCGGATCAACTTGCGGGAAGCATAGCGAGTGGCGTACACTCTGTCGAACTTGCGACGCGAACCGCGAGAACCTGAACGGACCGCTCTGCGAAGACGAAAGTCAGTCAGCGTGGATATGCGCGGATTCGAGTTCACTGGAAACACTAGCAGAAATGGAAAACGTACTGAGGCTACCTTGTAATGCTCGCGTCGTCCTGTTACCAGTGTCCCGCGTAGAGGTACACGTTTACGGTGTCCCGCCCTATGAGAACATACAACGACCGCGCTTCGATACCGTCCGTTGTCAATTCTTCGCTGAATGCCTCAACCGCTGGCACTGAGCATGTTTCTAGGAACCCGCAGTCGTGTCTGCGTTTCCCATCGCTAACTTCCCACACGAGCTGTAACATCCTCCTCCAAGTCTCGGACGTTTCAGCTCGCCTCCGTGGCCGTCCCAACGTCTCGATTCGCTTTCGCCGCCCTCGTTTTCATTGAGAACTTGCGGTAAGGGGTTGTCACTTCACATGACGGCCTACGCGTCATCGAGGTTGAGTGACAATTCTGTGCTTGAACAATTCAATACAAGTCTCAACGGAACGCACGAAACAATCGCCGACGCGTCGAAGATGGGACGTGTGAGGTACGTGCAACATGCTGCATTTGTAGCCGTCGAAATTTGACACGGATGGTGGACTATGGTAGCCAGGTTGCGAGTCACTGTCTAGAGATAGGCAACGACTCCAGTATCGACGCGGAGTGCAATGAACTCGATGAACGTACCATGCTCTTCCTTTTGGTGTCGTACCTCATTCATCTTCACATACGCCCACTACATCGTGTGCTTTCAATCCTTGTCGTGACTTCAACGTGCTTGGCGGAGAGAAGGACGAGCCCAAGTCGTGATGAGTGTGGTGAATGAGGCGACCAGTGGGCGAAAGAGCGTGGTGTGTCGAGAAGCTTTCGAGCTTTCTCGGCTTGGCGCATGGGCTACGAGCACGAACACGTCCTGTATATTCGAGGTAGCCTCTTGCTACGATGGCTCTGCTGTACCTACAAGTCCGTGTCAGTGCTCGTGTCGAACTCACTGAACGACATGCAAGTGAGCGTGCATTAACCCGCCAGTAAGCTCTCGCGCGTTGAGATCGTTCGCCGCCCACATTCATTCCTCTGCGTTCGTCCGGGACACCAGAATGAAGGTCCCAGGAGTACTGTAGGTACAGTCGACTGTAGTGAGCAAAAGTGGTCGGTGGTGGTAAGCAGAGAAACGCGTCGGTCGAGCTGACGTGATGCCAGTGAACGCTCGGTCCGAACTCCCACGTCCTCTCTCATCGACCACCACCACGTCTCCATCGACTGCGACCCACGTCTGTGGAAACGAGAAGACTGCTATGCACTTGGGTGATGGTAAATGGTGTGTAAGTAGCATGGCCACCGACGTGTCTACTATAGACTGACCGTTTCGCATTCCAAGCAGCAGTCCAATCCGTCGCACGACCTCGACTCTAAGGTCTTAGCCAACCCGCTGCACAGCTCGATAATCTTGGACACCTACTATCCGTGTTATCAAGCCTTTACGGATAATTTCCCGGTACCAGCGTAGCTAGCGTGGGCGAGGATCGAATGTTGACGGGTTAACGGTTGGGGCGAATGCGTGAATATCAGCAGATCGGTGAGTTCCTCACTTACGTCGGTGCGACTTAGCTGAATATTTGATTCCGAATAAGAAATATGCTTGTGCAAGATACGATGCAGGGCATAGACGACTCGTGCAGTACGTACCTGACACTCTGCAGCGTGTCTGACGCCTCATAATTCCTATGCTCAGCCTCTCCACCACTATCACAAGTTCACGGTCAACACAGCAAATAGTATCAGAGCCACAGGATATTCATTCCACCACTGACCCATCTCTCGTATTCGCAGTTTCCACACACTGAGCCCCAGCCCCGACCAGCCCTCCTACGATAGATCAATAAGCTCGATAGGCGGACTATGCGACTCAGCATGACCGTCATCTTGCCGCTACCCGGTGTGGCTCGAGCTCCTAAGTTGTTCAAAATGCTCGACGAAATTCATGGCTGGATGCACTACTCGGTTCGGACGACACGAAAGGCAACGTGGGTGAGTGTGCCTCATTCAATCCTGGGCCTTGTCGCTCACACTCGCTCCTCTGCAAAGTGCTTATATGTCGGTCATCTTGACTTCAAATTACCTCCCAATAGCCGTCTCTGGCGTGACCTACCAGCCCCTAATTCAACCCTCCTTTTCCTCCCTCGAAGTCCTTGCGTCACTTCCCAGCACCCATTAAGATAACACTCCGTACAAGCCGTACCACGCATTCGATAGCAATATTATCCCGACATTGCACATTCGACAAGCACACCAGTCCTCCACTCTACTCGTCTTCGAAGTCTGGCCATGTTTCTCCTCATCCGCCCTTTCTCACTCGTAATCCTTCGATATGATGTCCCTTCCTTGACGAGTGTCAGGGGACGGACGAAACAGCTTCGTCTACGTCAACTTGAGCGCTTGGCCCATATCTAGCTACTCATCACGGCCGCATTGAACTCGCCGAGAGAGTGGTCATAGTTCAAGAGTCTCATTTGGTGGGTGCATAACGCAAGCAATTCACCATGCGTTCCTGGTGAGTCGACTGGGTCCGCTCATTCTTCTCGATTGCTGACGGGGACATAGCAGCTTCTTATTAGTCTCGAGAGAGTGTTGGGCGAGAATCGTGCACCGTCAATAGAAGATCACACGGCCTCTTTTCTCGCTGATCCTCTGCAGCGGAACGAGATGGCGAGCTCGTCGTCGATTCAGTCTCCTTACTCGTTCCACAAGACGACCTATCTTCCGGCCCTTCGAGCATCAGTTACCCTAGCGTGTACTTGACCACCTCCTCGATCCCACGGCTGTTGTACAAGGCCCTTCAACCCAATGGACCATCGGCATTGGTTGGCGGGGGAGTACTGCTGTGTATGCAGTGGAGTCGACGAGTGTTACGAGACCTATACATATGTTTACAAGTACGATCATGGCATCGTCACTTGTGAATAACAGAACTGAACCTTTTTAATGTCTAGGCAGAACCGTCACTTTAAGGTTCACGCAAGAGAAAACAAACATGCAAACATGGACCCCGCCTTCGCGATTCCTACCGTCGAAACTAACACGGCGGACGTGCGTTAGCGCGACGTCGCTCTCGTGAAGCTCTTGCCTCTCGGTGCTATAATTATTTGACTTCGTCACATCCGATCAAGACTTATCGCTCGCCCATTGTGCTCGCTGTATCGAAAGTCCGATAAAGTGCGTACTGTTCGATGAGGACATTTTCACCACTCAACAGCGGATGCTTGGTTTCAGATACGAGTGATTTGTGTCTGCGATGCAGTGAGTACGACGTAAGCTCTCAAAGACCCGTACTCACTCGTAGTTCCCCACCAAGGTAGCAAGTCAATATCAAGCTTTACTCTACGGACGACCGTCGCTTTTATCTATGAGAAATATATGGGCGGAGAACACTATCTCAGGGACCGGTGACCGAGGTGGCCGTACGAACGAGAGCCCCGTTTATCTTCGCGAGGCAGCATCTATTTTCGGATCGCTCCCTCGTTCACCCACAATCACATCAGTCGGACCGTACGCAACACCAACTGCCCTCCATTCGGTCCTTACATTCTCATACGATCACCTCGTTTCACACTACTTGCCCGCCATCACGCAGTATCCACGATACGCCGACAACCTCGCCCTCAATTTTAAACTTGTATTTAGCAGTGGGCCTCGGGATCCCGCGCTACACTCAAGATACCCGACGGATCTTCCGGCTGGGTGCGTGGTTCGACACGGTAGATGTACAGTCGATGGGTGAGGGAATCCAGGTAAGTACGCCCCGCTCTATCCGATACCTTGCCGCTCACGTTGTCTACTCTGAACAGCATCGCGCTGTCATCTCGGCGTGGCCGACTGGTCGTTGCGTCAATCTTGGACAATCTCTCCTCAACGCCGTCATTCTGGTCCGCTTAGAGGCTCAATCAGCTTCGTTCGACGCCGCACTGGTCTCAGACGCGTCGAAAACTCCGACTAAGGTGATGATGGCCGTATTTTTGGGACAGACGATGCAGATGATTTCTTACACCATCCGGGTAAGTCGTTCGATATTCTTCGTTTGTTAAATCCCTCACACGATCTAGTAGACTTGATAATCGTTCTCGATCGCTCGGCGTACGGGCCCTAGTGAACAATCGACACGTGAGTTTGCCTAAGAGTGGACGGTGTATGCGGTGGGATCGACGCGCTCTTCTGAGGTAAACAGGTATGCCCATGGCTCTGTCGCTCACGAGCGGCTATTTCTGACCTTTTATTTATTAGCACGGTCACTATGACCATTGTGCCTCACGTGAACAAGCATGAACCCGAAGACACGATCTCCTTCTCACTAAAGTCTACCGTCAACACGATCTCTGGGCCCAAACTTCACCCTGATTGCTGTGGGCGTCCTGTGGACGCGTTGCCGCTCCCTCAACGTTCTTCGTTCGACCAGGCGCTTTGATAATCCAGTCCCCGTCGCAAACAACAGAACACCCCAACAAGACACATCACTCACTATACCCGTCGCGTCACAATTCCAAAAAGGCTCATGCCGTTCGATATGACCATACGATCCCCGCCGCGTCTCGATGGACGTCGAAGTTCGTGAACACACGTGCCGCAGAGGACGACTGTGCAGCTCAGACGTTCTCCCCAGGTGAATACTTGGTTACTGACACGAGATCGCATATATGCAATTGTGTGAGCACTGCGTTAACCGCATGGATTGGTCAAGGAGCAGTGGGCGGGCATGAGATGCTCGAGGAGCGGATCTCGGTGAGTTCAGCTGCGTACTTCGCCACATGCGTGCTCATCGCGTTAGGTCTTGTTTGGCGACCTCCAAAGGTAGGGACGACAACTGCCACGAAGAATCTACGTTCCTTGAATACGATGACGATAACTTGGGCTGGACTGCACAGCGAAACCTGCGACTTCGAACACACATGACGGCCGTCCTTTGTACCTTGTCATGCAACACCCTAGAGTGCTTCTGGACCGCTGCTCCCACCAATACCATAGTTGTCAAATGGTCGTCGGACGACATATCCGTCTACTGTTTTTTTCTGACATCGCCGAGCTCGTCAGGTCGCCTCCTTCCCGTTGTACTCGCGGCCGTGGACATATTTCTGTGACATTGTCTCGCTCTTGAACGTCCTCGATTGCCCCTGCTCGCGCTATACGCCTGTGTCTTGTTGTACCTTGGATGCGCCTTCTTCTGCCCGGCCCGTATCAACAGACTTACTCCCTGCAACAGGTTACTCGTGGACGTGAACACATACGTGCGCTACCAGAAGTCTATACGGGCACATGCACCGGGGATTCAGCGAGGAGAAACATTTACTCACGAGTTCGTATTAAAGATGGATCTTCTACTTACATCGCTTTTGAGAGGCGAGGTGGCTTTGTTGTACGGCTCTCTGTATGTTTTCTCGCTCGTAGTCTACGCTGACTGTTTGCCTGGAATACAACGTCCTATGATAGTTTGTGTAACACATGGCTGGGAGCACCTGTTCCTTGCGAAGGGTTCCTAACTATGAAGAGCGAATAGTCGTCAACTCGCGCGAAGCTGCGTTGACAGCATACCGTACAACTTACTGAAAATGCACTACGCTCAGACGCTTCCCACTGGCAGCAACGAGGCTGCAAGACAGTGACGTCACGTCGTGTTTGAGAGGATCCGGAGAGACCATGAGCGCCCCATGCTCTATCACCGCAGCCACCACCTCCTCGCAATGCTCCAATTCAGCTGTGCCATCTCAATCACTACATCTCGTTGGCGTGGCATCTGTGGCTCGACATTCGCTGCCGATCGTGTTCATTCGCAGGAAGGTCAAGCGCTACTGTAGTCGATTGCCAACGAACTGCCCAGTAACTTGAAGCTCGCCACTAAAGCGTTGGGCACCGTGGGCCCGTTTCGCAGCATCTCTCGGGGAATTATACCACGCAAACATACGATATGCTCGCCACGGACATCTCTGACGCGGTAGGTGGTATGTTTGACAACTATACAAGCTCACGATATTCTCAGCAGTCGTGCGTACCGACTGAGGAAATGGGCAGAGTTATGTCACGCGTAATGGCAAATCTGGTAAGTTGTTTGTACACTGCAAAGCCTACTTTCCCTTTAGGCCTTCTCCACGCCGTCGTTATCACAGTTCTTACTCTACTCTTAGATGCCATGAGCCGTGAATGCGTGAGCTCCGGTTGGGAATGCTGGTGAAGATATTACACCATTTGGAGGAGAAGTTGGTGTCATTGAGGAGATCAAACGTACGTGAAAACGCGACGTCGTAACCTTCCTCGATGCTCACCTTCTCTCCAGAGCCTGGGAGAAGTCTCCTTCTCTTGACCCAGTAACCTGCATCAGCCATTCGCTATGTTCGTTCCCACTCGCGACTGTTTTACGCCCATCGTCTTCAAAGTCTCGCGAATACTGCCTTCGCCATATACGAGGCGACAAAGCCATAATCAACCACGCTGATCTCCTTCAACTCACCTGTATGATACCGTCCTCTCTATCGACCCCTTGGTTCTCCCTCTACGCGGCATCATCAGCCTCTTCCCTAGCACCCACCGACCAATCAACCGGCTCCCTGTCACGCATCATACCCTCGTACCCACCATTTATACCCCACCATCCATCACACCAGGGCTCTTTCATCCTATGAGCCATCTCGGAGTCGTTCCCAGGGCTATCATCCGGCGTCCCTGGAGCGTGGAGTGGAGGGCTTGGGCGGTTCACAGTGTGAAATGAGATGTTTATACATACGTCTGGTGAGTAGACGATCCATCGTCTCGCCACATACATGTCTGACTTAGCTGCCAGTCCCATGTCCCATCTCATACCTGGCCATGCATTCCTCCCGAAGTGACGTCTGCATGACGTCCTTCGTTCGCATAGAAGCCTCTGAGCCCTTTGGATTGACACACTCTCTGGAGGCTGCGCAACTCCGAACTCTATGTCCTGTGTATCCCTTTTGGGACCTCTTCTTTAACCACGTCTTCGACATCCTGCCCGTCTTGTCATACGACGAGTTGTATACTCTCGTCTTATCGCCGCCGTCGGGTCGTCGTGTACGCCATCAAAATGTCAGCTTCAGCTCCCGCAAAGATTGTCGTTACGAAACAGTCGCCTCACTCGAGCCTTGGAAGTCGACACTCCTTATATGCGGTAGCAGATGCGCATGTCTCTCAAGAAAAGCTTCTTATACGGATCAGCCTTGCATTTCACGCAGGAGCCTGTGGTTCGGTGTGTCGTCGATAGCCCCAGTTCCATCACGCTGGTCGTGGAGCAGCAGGAAGATCAGCTTCCTGGTGTATGTTGGTGTACGTGACGTCTAAATGCGCGAAGCGGAGGGCATGTATGATAGGGGTGGGCACAGGCTTTGGTGTCTCAGGTGAGCAGTATTGTAAACTGTCGAGTCCCGTATTCCTGCTAATGCTTATCATGCCAGCTAGCTATGGCGAGACCTGTGAAAGCGAGACGAACTACTTCACCTCCCGAACGCCCTGCGCAGAGACTGCCTGAATACAATGACACCCTTGCTGCTGTCCGCGGTAGGTTGCGAGACTTCGGATTCCTCACGATCGATGGCTAATGCACACCGCAGTCATCAGCGGTGGCCGGATGGCTGCTAGTATTTACATGCGTCTCCTCAGCGACCTTAGCGGCGTATGAAGTTGGTAGTAGGCGTCGCTCGGAGGACTGAGTCGGTGACGACTCAGTTCGCATGATATTCGTGAGTCTGATTTTCGCATTACCTGAACAACGCTTATGGTTCCTATGAGCAGGGACGGGTCTACTATCCGAGCTCCGTCTATCAAGCAGGGCCGGACGATGCCAACGACCAGAAGCCTTTGATCGACCATGGACGACGACGTCCTATGAAGCGCCAATTTCTAGGACGGCCTGCCCATCATGGCCTCAAGAACTGGTTTTTCGTCGCTTTGCTTTGCGTCCATATAGTCGCTTCGATGGACGGACGTCAGGGTCTGGCCTGATTGCTAATGTAAACTCGGCAACGTTCGGTGTCTTTTCGCGCTACTTTCACGCCCTGCGCCGTATCATCGAGCGTACGCGGCTACTCTCGTCTCGCCGCCATTTCCCTCATAAAGCCCGTCGTCGGGTAGTACCGTCCTCTGCTTTCGAAAACGCGGATTATATGACTAGATGCTTCTCTCGTACCCTGGAGCTCTGGCCTTCTCCGACTTTACGTGAACAACGCGTGACAAGGCATCCTGACGATTTCGCTCAAGAGGGGACGCGCAGCCATTATCAACTCGGAACCCTATTTATGGAGGACGATGTGGCTCAAACTCACAGACGTACGGACGCAAGCGCATATATTTGTTGAAAGCAAAGCTCAAGCTACGAAAGACGTGGAGACTCACAGTTCAAGTCTACCTCCGAATCATCGCTCGACGCTCCCTTGAGTCCTCACGAAGCTGAGTTACTCTGGCAGTCCGATATTGTGCTCGATTACTTGTCCTCGGGGGTGTATCTTGTATTATCGAACGATGCTGGTCTTCTCTCGTTGTACATTGTCGGCGTTATATTCCATGCCGAACAGGCATGCCTTGTCCAATGTACCTATTTCTATGTGTGCTGTGGGACAGTAAACGCCTGGTGACTTTCGCAAATGGCTGCTGAGCTGATAAACAGCTCGCGCACTTCTTTACGAGACTCCATGGTTCTCAGTTTTACGGTCTGAGGCTGCGTGACGGACCGATGTCGACAGCGGGACGGTGTGAGACGATCATAAGCGCCGA
>JAXQGX010000696.1:0-12363 GCA_037040455.1 Irpex sp. P115-07
CGAACTGCCCGTTGCACCGGCTCAGCGACGAGGAACGTGTGTGGATGATCAAGGCTATGACGCTGCTGTGGGGCGACAAGAAAGATCCTGACGTGTACATCGGTGAGCATCGCAATCAGTGACGCTACTCGCTTCCCATCGAGCGTACTGACGTCGAGTGCTCTTGTAGGATTCGATGTCTCGGAGCAAGTGACAACCATGCGCGCGAGCGTGTTTTATTTTGTATTCGAAGAAGCACCAGCCACGGACCGGCCGGCCTCCGCCCTGAGCGTGGTAGGCATGCACGCATACATCCATGAGTACTACAAGCCTCCGGCCAACTTCGATGCTCTGGTCAATCACGTCAGGACCTATCCTACCACCCGCGCCCTTGTCCTGCTGTTCGAATCCTTGGACCGCCTGCATGATACCATGAGACCTTTCGCTCAAGTGCTCGCCCAGGCAGCTGAAACTATCGAGCTTGTACTCGCGTACGAGAAGGAGGATGAGCGCAGAGCAGTCGGCGTAGATCCAGTCACGCTGGAGCCGAACGGTGCGTCGTCTGTTCCATCGCTTCCACTCTCGCATTACTAATATCAAGCTGGCAGGTCGTGTCGATATCTGGACAAATGAACAGTCTGAGGATTATTGGAGCCAACACTTGAGCTTGCAAATGCTTCAGCGGCAACTCAACAAGAAGAGATGGACGAGTATACACTGACGACATGCACAACAGTATCGCAGCAAGGCGTCCCAACAAGCATGGAGTAAACGGTCAAATCCCTCACACAGCACGCAACATCCATCGCCTCGGTAAATCGGGGCATTTTAGCCAGTCGCTACGCTCCACGGCCACACCGTCGATTTGTGGCTCAGTACTTAGATCTTGAACTTGCTACTAGTATGTACCATTGTTACGCAAGACCACGTACGTCCTGAGCTGTCTCGTAGCATAACTGCACTCTCTCCGACATAATGGACGATACCGTCTCAATACTGTATATGTAGATAGCAGGCACATGTACATTCAACGAAAGATTAAATATACTGATTCGCAATGGGATTCATACCCTGTTTTCCCTCCCACGAAACCTCCTCTAGCCAAAAGAGTACGTTCGCTACCTCACTGCAAATCGACTTGTCCCTCAATCCATCACTGCGCGATCACCGGCGAGTCCCAAAGCATCGAGATTTTATTCCCGTGGTGGTGAATTTTCATCGCACTCGAAACCATCTTCGACTTGTCAATGCCGGGTCTAAAGCCTTGTCATCAGAGGATATAAAGCCTCTTCATAAAACGTAGTGACGATTAGATAGGGGCCCCCGCCTCACGTCAAGCGAGTCCGAAAAATGCGTACAAAGTGCGACAAGGCTTTTGCACGGGTGGGTGAGCATATGTATAGCACTCACGAACACATCATGTTTCCTTCGCCGTCGACCTGAGTAGTGCTATCTGTGAGAGGGCGAACGAATGCACGGCAACACGCATGACTCACCTGATGTAGCGATGCCGATGATCTAATCGCACTGGCACACCCACGCACGCATCATCTCGAAGGGCCATGCATAGATCATGAGTCAGTCTCGACCTAGAACGTTAATTCGATACGTCCATGATGATCTTACAAACTTCAACGCATCACGCATTACTGTAGTGGTGGCTCGTTCCTCCATTCGTGATGAATCGTTCCGTACAACACAATGTGTTTCCGCTAGTACGTGGCCCAAGCACCCGCAGCATTCTCTGAAGGCTTGAGTAGATCACCGGGTGGGAGTCAGGTACTTGGCTAGGCTGTCCCGGTCAGCATGGTTAAAAGAACTAGGTGCGTACAAATCACGATGCGTACTTGCTTGCGTTCATCAAACCGGTACGCCATTTGAACGTGGTATCCCAGGGAACATCGCGCTGCGGGACTTGAGTAAGATCCAGGAATATGGCGACAAGAGTTTCCCGATTGATCTTGGAGAGGGTGAGGGTGCCTAGATGCGTACTATGTGGCGCGATCGAGAGATGATCGACGGGTGATCGTTGGAAGATCGCGGCGATGGAGACGAACGGGCCCGTACTGTAGAGCCGAACAGGAGACCGTAGAGACCAAGAAACAACGACGTATACGTGAGATATTGGAAATTGTGCAGAATGGACGAGAACGTCGACGCCGCAAACCACAACGCCCGAGTCAATAGCTCGGTGCGTGCTCCCAGTCGACAAGTCAAGGGTAAGGTGATACGGTTAAAGGAAGAAGAACGGCACGCGGAGATAAAGGGAGAGGGGGCAGTGCAATGGAAAGAGACTATCTCGTGGTGTATACGAGAGGTCCAAGGCGCAGTGTTGACGGGAGCGTAGCCAAGGCGGCAAGAAGGGAGAAGATGCCAGACGGAAGAGGTGAGTGAATGAGAGGTTTCAGATGGGTAATCGTCGCTGTGAAATCCACTTAACGTCGTAACCTGCTATCGAAGCGATTAGACGTACCTCGGGCATACGCTTTGTGCTCAGCTGTTTATACCTTCCACCACCTCCCTCCTCATGTTTCCTTCTTGTCCGACCGATGACACGATCCATCGCAGCTTGGCCCGCTTACCTGCCGAGCAGATTAACAACAGACATGGTATGTTACGTACCTTTACAAGCTATAGAATCGCAGTCAGCCGCATGCTTATGCTGGATAATCGGTACACACACCTATTTTATCCATCATTACGTCGACTTCACGTCCACCTCATCGCCCATCTTCCATACCAACTCCTCCGTGAATTGTTCACGTCAATGATCGATTCCTTAGCTTGTGGAGATTCTGCGAGCTAAATTGTTGCACGCAAAATTATAAATCACAAGTTGACCAAGCCTGGTTGGCCGTTAAAGAGGCCACGCGCAGCCCACAGAATACAGAGGGGAAGTCGGGCACGGAGTCGGCCATGTGCGTGGGACGTAATGCTGGCGGTTGATCTCAAAAGCTACAGAACTCGGTGCTACGTAGGACGTATTCAACGAAATGTTCATGGGGAACAGATCGAATGAAAAACGCACCTTCGCTCTCCTCAACCACCTCCCAACGTGTCCACGCAGCCCAAGGTCCTACACATCCCAGTCCTACACATCTCCCACGGTTTTCGTTCTCTTCTCCGTAGCCAGTAGTGTATAAGAGTATGAGAGCCAAAGAGCTGCATCCCTCGTTGCCACCCACGTCGACGATCGTCGATATAGATGACGAAGAGGGAAGCAGTGCGTGCCGTTCGTTGTAGAAGATTTCTTCTTCTTCCACGGGTGTCAGTATCTTGAGATTTGCGCGCGGACCTGTCTCCCTGCTGTTGAGCTCGCAATATCGAGGCCTTGGGAGATCGAACGCAGCAACGTGAGTTGGCCATGGTCGTCGAGGTCGATAATTGCTAGTGGGCGCCTGTTAGCTAGCAGGGAAGTAACTAACACATATTCCCACGGTAAGTACAAGTTTTACTACCCTTATTAACCTTTGCTGATCGGGCGTTTAATGCTTATCACCTCTCTTCATGTCGTTCTGGACACTCCCTCGCACGACCGCGCCTCCATGCTCGCCACACTGTCTACGAGGACGCAGAAGTCTTTTGGGTATTGAAATAACTCTTGCAGCACGATAATAGAAGGACAGCCAGATCGAAAATCGTCGGCGATCTGGTCACTGCAAGCCACATCGCGGACTCGAGGTGGAGAACGATAGCTAGGATTCTGACGCGGACGATTTGACGGAAGCTTATAATTCAGCATTAGAAAGTGCGTAGACTTTTTATCTGTCACAGTTACTGACTTTTGCACAACATGCAGACCCTGCAAGTCGTACTCAACTTGATTTTAACTACGTAGAACGACAATTCGTACCACTTTGCCAGTATTCGATTCCAAGCCGCCCTCGTCCGGGTCTCGTCGATTTATATCTGGCACAAGGGCGCAACCACACCCCTTCCCGTTGTCAACCATCCTTTCCGATCGTTCATCCCGACAACTAACAGTCGTCGGGACGAGCGTTCGGAAAGGATGTTTGGCGATGTTCTGTCCCCTCTCAATGCACATGTAACCGCACGAATGGAAGAATCCGAGTATTTATCCAAAGTCGGATGCGTGGAATCGGGCGATATCGAGGTGGCGTGGCTGATTGCAGGTGCGTTCTCGACGAAATTTCGGCTGGCTGGGACGACTGATCTTGGCCGATTGCAGGGAGGAGGGGCACTCGGTGGTCCAGATGAACCTTGTTCCACTCGTGCTATCGCAGTGATACTCACACACCATGTTCACTACTGGAACGAGGGCTCCTTACCCTGAAAGATAAAATCGGGCTTGATTGGTCCTATGCCTGCTCGAGCTCTTCACGGTATGAGCATCGGCACCCCACATACTCACATTCTCCTTCGACCTTGATTGTGTTGTTTCCCGCGGCCGCTTGTCCCATCTCCTGGGCCGTATAAATGTTCGAAAACGATACTCAGCAACTTCTAGCGGTCTGCATCAATGACATCGCGTCTGACTGTATCGAGTTCACAATCGTCGACCTCTTACAAGTACGTGTCCTGCTATACTGCGCGTTCTTCACGCGCTCATGTTACAACGTTCGACCTGGTAGATATACGATAAAAAGCCGGAACTACCTGCTGACAGAGGCACACAAAGCGAAATGACGGATGTATCCAACGGTGTTCCTTGTTTTCCACTCATTTGCCAGAATACCCTTTCTTCTTGCTTAACCAACCTGCAAAGACTACGAAGAGTCGTCATACTGGTAGCAGTGAACGATCTGATGCCCACAGTGAACCGTTACACGACTGCTGTAATGAGTTGGATAGGTACGAGGCAGTTACCGTCTTCATTTCCGTCGCGCAGTAAAACCGTATCTGACAGCCTGTGAGCAGGTATACGCACGGCTGCAGCGTGTCTGGAGCTCACGATGTTCATGCATTACACAGCTACGCCTGGTGAGTGCGCCTGCTGACTTCCATTCCACGGATACAATATAGTCTGCGGTCGGTGAGCGCGGAAATGCGGTACGTAGAATTCATGTGTGAGGCCTCGAGTACGAGAGCTAGCTGACATGCTTTTGATAGGCACTTCCAGATGTATATGCGAGCTGTGAAGCAGCACGCCCAGGTCGTGATTCTTTCCAACGTCACGCATCGGTCCTGAGAGACGAGGGCGTATGGTGTTGGCAAGAACGATACGGTCTTGATGTGGTAAAGGATTGGTCTTGCGAGGGAGACACAAATCGACAAATTGCAGGGAGCGGCTGACACTATCTATTTACAGGAACGAGGAAGGCACAGCCTGCCAACGTTCCAGTATCGAAGCTTCCGTACGGCCTTGTCAAAACGCTTCCACTCCCACGTTCATAACGGAGCTTCAAGGTATATACCGCGAGCCATCGATAGTCGCGGCGCCTCCCCACTCTTTTCAACCCTTTGACCCTTCGTTCATCCACTCCCTCGCCGCTGTCTACGCTCTGACAAAGCGATGATGGAAGATGCTTTGCAACTCGGTGAAATGTCCTCGCCCTCGCGTTCCATCTTGGAAGAGGTGATTTCTGAAGTGGTGGATAGCCAAGTGAGTACAAAGTCAAGCGGCATAAGTCGCTTGTACTTATAACGGCTGAGCGCTGATTGTTTGTACGAGTAGGGTAGCAGACCTGTAATGCAAGATTCGACGAATCCGGATGGTCTACTCCCAGGCTCGTATCCGACTTCAGTCTTGGAGGGCGTGGTATCTGAGGCGAAGGAAAGTGAGGTGCGTATCCATTCAAGCAGCGTATGCCGTCCTCACTGACTTATTGCTGAAATACGTAGGCCGTGAGATCGCTCGCTGCTCGCGTTCCCCCTGAGCTATTCGACGACATACTATTCTACGTCAACGTAGATCGTGTCGCACAACGTGTGGAGTTGTACCCGATGCATGACAGAGAGCTCAAACGGAATCGAGGACAACCAAGCTCGTTTGACGTCCTGACCGATCTTAAACAGTGCTCACTTGTGTGCCTCTTCTGGGCCAACAGGTGTCGGGAGCATATCTTCCGGGATATAACTCTGCAGATCAAATCTTACGAGGACGCCAAGATATTCAGAGGATACGTTGTTGGAGGGTGTCCGAAACTTACACCGGTGCACCAGCTCATCAAACGCATACATGTCATCCAGAACTACAGCGGAATACGAGCCTCGCAAGGCTCAGAGAGACACACTTCTTTCCTTCATCTTCTGTATCTTCCCTCCATCCAAGACAAGCTCAGAGAGCTCCTCATTGAAGGCCCCGTCCCAGACGGCTTTAACCCTGCGAAGCTCGATACGCCCCACTGGGGCATAGCGCCATCTATAGTCGTACCGAGCTCATTCCCGCGAAACCGTATTGAAATCACGCGTTTGCATCTGCCTTCATTCTACCATGTTACTAAATACATCAGACACTTTGCTTGCGCGGCATTTATTTCCTTCAAGAACATAACATGGGATGGCCAGACTCCTACGTACTCATTGCCACATATCTCCAGTAGTCTCGGATCCAGACGATAAGGTGCCACACGCTACCAGCATTCCCAGTCGCGGTGCTCCTGGAGGCAGGCGCTGACGCACCTGCCTAATATGGGAACTTTTTCGGCGGGGCTGGTTTGAGAAAATGATGGCGGAGAATGTTGTCAGCGGTGTCACCTTATCGTCTGGTCTATTTGCTCCTAGCGGGGGTAGATCAATGCGCAGGTGACATTTAGCGCCGAATCGGTGGTGCCAAACAAAGCAGATAAGATCATCGACGCCTGACTCGCGTGTTGCTCTGCGACGATTCACGACGGCAACGAACTACATACTGTGTATCGTTCATCTATAAAACGTAATAATAATGGCTCATAACGCTTTCTATTAAGAAATACTAACCTCTGTCACCCAAACTTGACTTCCATAACAGTCTCATTCCTAATGAGCTGTTGGAGCCTCGTTGGCGACATGCGCTCGCCAAGGTATGTGCAGGCTCGAGGCAAAACGGCCAGGCGTACTCAGAATTGTTTTGCTAAAACTTTTGTACCTATTTCCTTTACAGCTACTGTGAACATCGGTCAGAAATAGACGTACAGTGCTCATTCACTTCTCGTGCTTAAGTCCTTTCTTAATAAGAGTTCTTTGTGGTTATGGGGGGATTAATACGTGACATGTTTAAGTTTTGGTTATACTCTGACGTAGGTCACATATATTACACGTCGGACACTGTGATGTATCTCTACTTACCAACGAGACACGGCACGTTACTGGAGTTTAGGATCAGGCGCCGGACAGATAAGACAAACGCTCAGAGATCTGCCGTTTGTTTGGCTGTGGAGCTCGCGCGCTTATATTGATCTACCCCCGCTAGGAATAAAAAGACCAGACCCTCGACCGACGGCTGAGACGCCAAACCGCCCCATCACTCTCCGTTTCCAGCTTTCCTCAAAAACTTGCCATTTATGGCAAGTTTTTCTGTCCCCTGTCTCCCTGTCTCCCTGTCTCCCTGTCTCCCTGTCTCCCTGTCTCCCTGTCTCCCTGTCTCCCTGTCTCAGCGGCGGTCGAGGGTCTGGGAACGAGACTATATCTCCAGTACAATCGCCTGTCAACGCAGACCGCGCTGCATGGGTATCCGTTCCGGAGCTAGCTGCACCAACCCCGTCCACCTCGCTTTGACAGCTCTGATGTTAAACCCGAATTGCCCATTGAACCGAGTCAGCGACGAGGAACGTGTGTGGATGATCACGTTCATGACGTTACTGTGGGCAGATCGTGACGTGTGGACCGGTAAGTGTCACAACTAGTGACGCTATTCGCTTCCCATCGAGCGCACTGACGTCGAGCGCTCTCGCAGCTGCAGGATTCGACGTCTCGGAGCAAACGAAAACCATGGACCTGGAGCCCTTCTATTTTGTATTCGAAGAAACACCAGCACCCACAGACCGGTCTGCCTCCGCCCTGAGCGTGGTGGGTGTGCACGCATACATCTGGAGTGACGACTTCCCCTTTGTAAAGCTTCCTGCCAACTTCGATGCTCTGGTCAATCACGCCAGGACCCAACCCACCATCCGCGCACTTGTCCTGCTGTTTGACTCCTCCGACCGTCTGCAAAAGTCCATGAAACCTTTCGTTGAAGTGCTTACCCTGACAACCGGAACGATCGAGCTTGTGCTCGCGTACGAGGAGTGGAAGGAGCGTCGAGCAGTCGGTGTGGATCTAGTCACGCTGGAGCCGAACGGTGCGTCGTCTATTGTATCGCTTCCACTCTCGCATTACTAATATCAAGCTGGCAGGTCGTGTCGATACATGGATAGACGAACAGTCCGAGGATTATGGGGGCAGAGCCTTGAGCTTGCAAATGCTTCAGCAGCAACTCAAGAAGAAGGGATGGATGAGTGTACATTGACGACACGCACATCCGTATTGCAGCAAGGCATACCAGCAAGCAGTGAACGTACCCCTCACACAGCATGCAACGTCTATCGCCGCGGATAGTCGAGCCACATTGGCTAGTCGCTGCGCACTGCGGCCACACCGATGATTCGCAGTCAGTATCTACATTTTGGACTCGCAATGTACCATTGTTACGGGGCAACACAAGGAAGAGTATGACCCGAGCTGTTTCATATGACTCCATTTTTCGAAATCATACATGATATCGTTACAACGCTACGTACGCCACGAGACAAAAGCATATGTAGATTCAATGAAAGACTAGATATACTCGTTTGCACTGATGGGATGCAAATCCCCTTGTCCGCTCTTCCCCCACCAACGAAGGCCCCTCCAGCAGAACAAGTATGTTTGATACCTCACTCAAAATCGACTTGTCCCTCATATCATAACTGCGTCCAACCAGCGAGTCCCAGAGCATCGACATTTTATTCCCGTGGTGGTGTATTTTCATCGCACCGAGGCCATCTTCTACTCGTCAATGCCGGGTCTAAAGCCTTGTGATCAGAGGATATGAGAGCCCCTTATGAGCTGTAGCGACGGTCAGATGGGCCCACAACCTCATATTGAGCGGGGCCGCAGAAATTCGTACAAGGCGCGACGAGGCTTTACGCGATTAGGTGAGCATAGGTGCAGCACTCACGAACACATCATGTTTTGTTCGCTATCAACCTAAGTATTGCTGTCTGTCAGAAGGCGTACGAGAAGGACACGACGCACGACTCACCCATCGTAGCAATGTCAATGGTCGAATCTCACACCTACTCACGCGTCATCTCAGAAGGTCATGTATAGATCACGAGTCGATTTCGGCGTGCAACGGAACAGGAAGCGTACATGATGATCGTACGAACGTCAACACACCACGCATCACTATATCTGTCACCCTAAGTACTCGTATTGACTCGTTCCGTAAGACACAGTGTGTTTCCGCTAGTACGCGGCTCGAGCACCCGCAGCCTTCTCAAAAAAATTGACCGTCCACTGTTGGAGGATTGACGGGTGGGAGAGGCACTTGGCTGGGCAGTCTCAGTCACTATGGTTGATATAATCACGAGTGTACATACCACAATGCGTACCTGCTTGCGGTCGTCAAACAGGTTGGCCATGTAAGCGTGGCGTGTCCAGTAAAATAACAATGCGGCTTGGGACAAGATCAACGAGCGTGGCGAGGTCAGAGCTTCCCGATTGATCTTGTGGCGGGGTGAGGGTGCATGGGTGCGTAAATGGTGCGATCGAGAGGCGATCGACGGGTGATCGGTGGGCGATCGCGGCGATGGAGCGAAGAGGTTTGCACAGTCGAGTAAGAGACAGTCGAGACCAGGGGTTAAGAGCATGTACGTGAGAGGTTCGGAGTTGCGCATGATAGACGAGAACGTCGTCATCGCAAACCGCAAAGCCCGCGTCAACAGCTCGGTGGGTGCTCCCAGTCGACGAGTCGAGAGTAAGGCGATGTAGGTAAGGGAGGAGAAGGAACGCGGAGCAGTAGGATGGCGTAAATTGGAGTAGCCAACAGGGCCTACGTGAGAGGCTAGACCCAGTATAGACGAGGTAGAGGGAGGGACAGATGGGACGGCTGAGGCCATGATAAGATGGAAGTGGCCTGTCGTCGATGCGGCGCCCACTAAAGGTATGAATTGAATCTGTCTTGAAGAAGGACAAACGCACCTCTCACATCGTCATCATACTCAGCTGCTTATACCACCCTCCCTTCCTCTTCCACACGTCACCTTCCCAATCCTACAACCGTCAATACCCACCTCTATCAGCATCGAACTATCCCTCGGCGGCAGCTTCCCATGAGGACTCCGACCGATAAAAGCCCGGAAAGACGAGGGTCGACGGCGCCATAGAGCCAAGCGAAGATGCGGCTTGATCACCTTGGAATGGTGTTTGCCAGACGACAGAGGTTCAAGGGCGATGTCGTTGAGCCCAAAAGAAAGATACGCTTGCAAGCTACAGGTGCTAATGTGAGTCGTTTATTCGCAGACAGAGAAAACGCGATCAACGCACCCTCTACACCCTCCGCGACTTCCGAACCACCTGCTCCCATAACGTCGCGTCATCCAAGGACCGACTGGCTTCTTCACATTCAATTCCATCCGTTTATCGTAGCGCCTCAGTCGAATCTTCTTTTCATCCCTCCTCATCGTCCACATCGATGACCGTCGACAAGAACGATAAGGACGGACGGAAAGATGTCGGTGGGCGTGTCTTGTACCTCGTCTGCAAAAGCGTGTGCGGCCAGGTCTTCACAGTAGAAAGGATTGTTGCTTGAAGACGGTAATCTGGCTGCACAGGATATGAGAATGGTGGTGGTCGTTGAGAGCGAAGCGTTACTGTACATAAGTAAGAGACATCCAATCGAGTAAGCAATTAACTGGCGCTTGTATTGCGGGGTTTAAACCTAGGTAACGATCAGCTGTTACGGTGGTAAGCGAGAGTCTTATTGCTCTCACTGATAAGGCGCTTACTTCTCCATCAAGTCTTTCAATCACTCACCTCGATCTGTCGCTCTGGTCGATAGTTCACTCTCCGCATTCATATTCTGGGAGAAAAAAATGCTCACTAACGCTCAGATACCCAAACTTACGCACGCCAATGACCGCTGAGGAAGCAAGCAGAAGATAACGGACTTTGTCCGCAAGCCATGAAGATCTTCTGGAACGGTGAACCACGGGGAGCTGAGTCCTGCTGAACGAGGAGGTAGAGCGTGGACTGGGTGGCATGCACAGGTGCTTCAGAAGATGGTACATCGAACTATGTTCTCTACGGTACGCTAATCGTTCATTGGTTGGATCTTATTTCATACGTTCTGACTTCATCAGACATCAGAGAGCGTGGGCAATATTTGCTTGTGCAGCTCGTGGATCGCCATCCATCCAGTTGCTACCACTCCCTAATACTATATAAGCAGTGATTCTCGACAGCGGATACCGATTGCGTTGCATCGACCCATCCTCGCAACGTCCCTCCGCGTCGCGTCTTCGCGTCCTTTCCGATCATTCATCCCAACCTTTGGTTGGCGTCAGTGCTCGAAAAGGACATGCATGGAGTTATACCACTCTCAGATGCCTCTGGATGACTAACACGCTTGTTGGAAGCTGTTGGCAGGAGCTGGTGTGCTCATGGCGGTCGCATAAGGCTCGAGATGGTATCTGAGGACAAAAGGTGTGTTTCCCCTTGCCCATCTCTTTACACCACCTAATCGCGTACTGTGTGGCAGGGAATACATATTTGCCATGGCTGAATATGTGGATAATAACGAATCGATGGCAAATGTAGCCATCCCCGAGGATAGATCTTCGTGACGGGTCTCAGAAACCTATACGTTCAAGCTCTGGCGTGGGTTAGGGTTCTGGAGTCCCACATTTAATGCTACCACCCTACGTCCTCACGCTCCACAGGTACAATGAAAATAAACACGCATCGCTGGCCATTGGTCGCTACCTTCGACTCGCGATCGTTCCCTTCCCGAGTTCGCGAACCAACTCGTGTCAGGACACAACGGGCACAACGGTTCAAATCGATAAACCCATGGTGAGTCACTTGGGAAAGATACGCGATTACCTGAACGCTTCTTCTGCGTAGCCACATATCTCGTTTACGGAGCTCAAACTCATTTGAAAGTTTGCGAGCCCTAAGTGGGAATATACGCGCACATGTCCTAGTCGTGTCTGGGAAGCACAACGTCACGGCCTAAGCAGTGCATGGCAGTACAAGCCTGCGGTTTTTATCTCAGTTTTCTGACTTTGCTATCCCTCTATTCAGTAAAGCGGTACGTTGTATTCATTTGAACGCACCCGAGTACCACAGCTATCTGACGTGCATTGATATGCATTTCCAGATGGAAATCGACGTGATGAGCTCGGATGCCCGTCTATCATGATGACAGCTTCTTAGCAGACCGTTCGTACGTCTACGGGCATTCTCTACGTTCATGAGGGCGAG
>JAXQGX010000697.1:0-12375 GCA_037040455.1 Irpex sp. P115-07
AAGCGCACAAAGCCTCTGGCAACCAGCAAGCGCTCAAACTCTCATACGACCAATCCCTGGCCGCGAAGGGATCAAAATGAGCACTTAATTAGGCAGGTGGGTGGGGGGTACCCCCCATTGAGGGACCCCGAAACTTTCGAGCTTGGTGTCTCAAAACTTTTTACTGCCCCCCTCTTGCTCAATCAAGCGCTCGAAAATCTCCCTTGTAAACTTCACGGTCATTCGTTGTACAGATCATGCTCGTTCCCAAGTCCTTGATGGGTGGAACACAACAAGAGCATCCATAATTGTCATATATACTGTATGACTGTATGATATGGAGCCGGAATGTAACTTGTACAAACTCCCGGTTGAGGTAAGAGTCCTATGCTTCTTGGACTTGGGAAAATCGAACTGATATGAGGGCCAAGCTACTTTATGACATCCAGATTTATTCCTGCTGGCACAGCCTCCCTCTAGCCTCAAAGAGGCTTTATGGAATTTTCAAGGCCGCACCGCTATCCGTACGAGCAGAGTACCTCATCTCCCGCTACCAGGAATCCGTCGCACAGCCAAGGGCCGGTCAACCGCGGCTTGTGAGCAAGAGTTTGCGCTACCCCATCTGCACACCAGCCGTTCTGGACATCATGCTTCGCCTACCCACTTGTCCCGACATCCCTCGAGGCGGCCACACGGAACTTCCCAGGCGATTGTTTCGCAATCTCTCCTCGAAGCCGTCAGGGAGATGGCGGGACTCTGACCCTCCGCTTCCGATGCTTCAGTACCTCTACTCTCATCCTCGCATCCCAACACCCGATCCTAATGGGTGGGACGGCTACGCATTGACTAAGGCTGTCGCTGCTGGGTTCATCCCTCTTGTGCGGTTCTTGCTTGATCAAGGTGCTTCACCTGCCAACAAGAGCGGACTAGCCGTACATGCTGCGATCAGGAGGAAGGACCTATCGCTCGTCAAGCTTTTGATTGAACCGGACCCCTCAGCCGTACTGACCACCAATTCGAAGTCAACTCCTGCCGAACTTTTTGCGGAAAGTTCAAGTCAACCGGTAGCGACGCCGACGAATACCAAAAGGCGATCTCGCCCAGAACCGGAGATTGCGCCTCCCCGACGTAAAGGTGCCAAAAAGCGAAGGTTAGAGGATAGGGTGGCTGTCACGCAGGAGATGTTAAAGACTGCCGTCGCTTGTGATGCTAGGGATATTGTGCAGTATTTTGTACAGGAGAAGTCGTGCATGCCTAATATGGGGACTGTGAGGACAATACGAATGCTTTAGACCTGACTTCACGATGAGAGCAATATATTCTCAAGGATGACCGAGCGCCAAGTGGACTAATTTCGGTGAGCTGGGGTGGGGAAGTTGTTGCCAGCAACACGCCTTCACCGCGAGGCAGCTGGTGTCTATCCTTTCATTCCTCTGCCCTATACCCCATCTATCTCGAGACTTATCTCGACGGAAACTGCGCTGATTGTCGCGATAGCAGTCCCCGGTGACAACAATATTGCCCTGTTTCATCTCATACACTCGCGCATGGGTGCCGTTGCCATATAATCACGTCCACGCACCGCTCGATGAGCTCATTCTGGACAACCATCCTCGACTGGTTTCTTCCCACTATACGACTATCTGACGACATTTACGATATAGAGGCCTCGCGACACGCTTCGGCTAACAGAATAGCGCATTCACACCAACGCACGCTGGGCCCCGCGCCCTCCTCGGGAACCGACACACCTGCCTACTACAAGTCGGACAGGGACAGAGACTACAAGTCGTCATCGAGTAGGATATCGAGGCGGGAGTCGGAGTCGGAGAGTCATGGCCACAGGTCGAAGGCGAGCTACGACGACTATGAAGTGAAGTATCGGAGGGCGAAGGAGGACAATGGGAAGCTGTACGACGAGAACGGGAGGTTGCGAGAGCAGATTGCTCAGCTACAGAAGCAGCTCGAGGCCGTCCAAGCCAACGAGCGTGCGCGACTTACGTTGACCACCAGCGTATCCTCGCCGTCCGTAGCATCTCCTCCAGTGTCCCCAACTACTGCAGTATCCCCAAGTTCGAATTCTTCTTCAGAGTATTACAAGGACAAGTACTACAAGCTCCGGAAAGAACACGAGTCCACGAGTAGGACTATCAACGAGTACGCTGCAGAGTTGTCATCCCTACGTTCGTTCCTGAGCAAGACGGACACCTTCGACAACGCGACCATCCGCCAGATTGTGCAGGACCTAAATGGAGAGATTCAGCAGTTCGCCGCAACTGTCGCGGAGACGTACCATGCAGACCTCCACATTAGGCCTGGGTCCAGGAGGAGGCAGACAGTAGATCAGGTCGTCGCTCCCGAGGACCTTGACACCGTTGAGCAGGCTGTGGGAGGGAAGATGGTCGAGTTGTTGATAAACCGAAATCATGTCGGAGACCCCATCTTGCTGCAGTACGCGTTACAGGCCTGGGAGGTGTGGTGTTCCTACGTGATTCTGGACACGTTCTGTTTCGGGGCGTCCGACGAAGTGAACTACGGGATGAAAGCGGTCTTTAAGCAGATGCACTTGCAAGGTGCGCACCTAGTCATAGATGTGTACAAGTGTCCCGTCCTCACTCATGTTTCCTGTACCGTAGAGCCTGTAGCTACCACTGCTCGATGGATCGCGTTGACACATTCTTACCTGAAGAACCAGCCCACTCTCCCCGCCGGCGTTCTACCCACTCCCGTCACCCCCACCTCTGAATACCCTACGACCGATCCTAGAGAGAGCCATATACAACTCCACGTAGACCGAAGCCTTGCTGGTGTCCATGCCTTGCTCACTCTGGCCGGTTACCCCCCAAGTCACCTCACCGAGATCAATTCGCTCAAACCCAAGTTACGCATGTTATGCGAGGATGCGTTGAAGATCGCCACCTCTCTACGAGAAGCTTTCATGAGCCAATTCCTGGAGGTGACCGTCGTACCGGCGGCGGGAGCGCAAGTGGAGTCCACCGCGAGCAGGCGTTCAGACAAATCCGGTCTGCGCATCGAGGTTCAGAGCGACGTATCCCGGTTCGACCCAGCGACGATGGAGAACGTACTGCAGAGCCTCATGCCGAAACACTCCGACAACACATATGACCGTGTGTTGTGTACGCTGGAGCTCGGTCTCGCGACCACGTCCGTGGACGAACAGACTCGTAGAACGAACGAGAGGAGACCTTCTGAGCAAGACTCGCGAGGGGAAGTTTCTCGCTCGTCGCTGGATACGCCTCAGGCTATCAGTAGAACGAGCAGCCTTGGCGACCCGACGCAGCGAGGGCTTTTACGTCAGATTATGCTCAAGCCGAAGGTTCTTCTCGAATCCTTTGTCAAGTTGATCGACCAGTAGGTGTGTAATTGAACGTAAGTCATTGGATTTGTGAAGAGGCTCAATTCATTGACAGGTTTTTATAGATGAGGATGGCGATCCTGAGGCTTGTGCGCGCGTAATCTTGGTCTTATTCTTGGTGGAACGTTTGCCTACATATATTCGTTTTTATGCATACCATGTAAATCTATTCTGTATATTTTTGGGCTCTTGTGCGCTGTAGTAATAGTTGTGACATCACCTTCTTGTACTTTACCTTTGTTAATCTGGAATTTGGGCATACATCGCAAGTCCGTCTTTCTACGAATTGGAACCCGAGTCAAATGCCAACAAGGTTGACTGTTTCTCTGACGGTAAGTCTCGGTTTCTCTGACGGTAAGTCTCGGGTTGTGTTCCCATGAGCTCTTTATGATCTTCATGTGTCGTGTGCATTATATTGCAGTGTCTAATTCTACAGATGTGATACCTACTCGTCATCGTGCTCTCCGGAAACGATAACGTCGTCTAGAAGCTATGATCAGATTTGGTGAAAAGAAAAAGGGAATGAAGAAACTCACCAATTTTGAGTACTGCTCGGACAAGCTATAGTGCCTTTACGTTAGTAACGTTTGGCAAAAGTAGAATAGGGCTGCGTACCTGAGTCGCGAGGAGATACTGTTGTCGTTTCGAGATGAGGGGGTCATACACAAATTGCTCCTTCATGTCTGCATGAAGGTCGTCAGACACTACCACATGAATAAGGCCAGGCAACAATACGTACCATTGTTGCCCTTCCCAAGGCAGTCGATACCAAGCGACGAATTGCCCTCCTGCACCTGTCGGCTCTTGACCTCAGCGAGGGTCTCGATCGGGGACAATCCACTGTTCTCAGCAAGTGCAAGAGGCACAGCGTCCAGAGCCGAAGCAAACGCACGCATAGCGTACTGCTCGATAGATGGGATCTCGTCGGCGGCCTTGGACACAGCTAACGAACAGCTGATCTCCGCTGCACCACCTCCGTAGACCACGCGGTTGTCGACGATCAAGTTTCGGACGGCGCAAAGCGAGTCGTGCAGGGCACGTTTAGCTTCATCCACAATCTTCGTAACAATGTGTGAGTCTACAGAATGATGATGTTGAGGAAGATGAACATACCATCTTATTGCTACCGCGAACAAAGATCGTCACAGTTCGCGCATTGGCGCACTCCTCGATGACGAGCATCTTGTCGCGCGTGGTACCGAAGGTGACTTCCCGAACGATACCCGCCTTGCCGAGCTTCTCGGGCGACAAATCCTCAAATCGTGGAACAATCCTGCCT
Source organism: Irpex sp. P115-07 (assembly GCA_037040455.1). Lineage (NCBI taxonomy): Eukaryota > Fungi > Basidiomycota > Agaricomycetes > Polyporales > Irpicaceae > Irpex > Irpex sp. P115-07. The sequence continues at coordinate 4,635 of JAXQGX010000697.1, forward strand.
TGCGTAGCGATTGCGATGAGCTACTCTCGACATCAGCTTAATCCGCCTCGCTGAGGAAGAGAAACCGTACCTCAATCTCAGGACCACCGACCCATCTTACGGCGGGCAGCTCGTTCTGCATCAGCAAGTGGTTGGCCTCGTCATCGAAACCCCACTGGCAAATGACCAAGTTTGCACCGGTGTCCTTCACGCGCTTGATCATATCCTCAAACTTGCCCTGCTCGTACTCCCGCAGCTTCTTGTACTCCTCGACGCTCGTGATGTCCAACTTATGCTTCGTCTTCGGTCTCGGAGGCTCGAACGGACATGTGAGGATGGCGATTTTCGCGTCTTTGACGCTGTGGGGCATTTGCGGATGTGACATGTCTTTGTCGACGAGCACACCCTTGATCAGCGTGGTGTCCGCGAGCGAACCGCCGACTTTGCCCTCCACCTTGATCAAGTCGAATGGCACGTCTTTGCGTTCGAGATCAGCGACAGCGAGCACTGCGTCAACGGCGATCTGGGCAAACTGCTGATGTTCTTTGGACACGCTGGATTGGGAGGCGTGTCAGCGTTAATAGAAATGTAGACGCGTCTGCTACGAATAAAAACACACATTTTGCTTCCAAGACTGGTCATGGCAGTCTTCAGAAGGTTGGACGTATCTTTTGGCGTGTACTCAATAGTGTCAGCTATCCGGTCGAGCTGTTCCACAGCAACGGCACACGCCCTGTCGAAACCATCGGCGATTCGTATTGGGTGTATGCCACGATCCAATAAAGCTTCACTCTGTTCCAACAGAGCACCAGCAAGGACTTTACGACACGTTCACAGAATAAGCAGAATGATTCGGTTAGAGACTTCGAGAGTACTCACCAACTACACCTGTCGTTCCGTCACCGATCTCATCATCCTGGCTCTTGGATAACTGTACGAGCAGCTTCGCGATTTGGTGCTCGACTTCCATCTGGCTCAAAATCGTTGCACCGTCGTTTGTCACGGTAATTTCTCCATCAGGTGATATGAGGATCTTGTCCAGGCCTAAGGGAGGGTATTGCGTCGGTCAAAAGCTGCATTTTGCACAGCGCTCAGTAGAACGCGTACCTCGAGGACCAAGGGACGTGCGTATGATGTTTGCAACGGTTCTTGCAGCCAATATATGCGACTAGAGATGTTATTTTATGGTGAACATACGCTCAGCACGCGATACAGATGCAACGCACCTTGATTGCCTCAGGACCATGGCTTCGCGTCTTTTTAGCTTGTTCACGCAGAATGATGAACGGTCGGCCATACTGCAAGAAAGTATCACTTAGATATTTATCTTAATGTTACAAAGTACTCAAACATACCTCGTCCTGAGCGTACATTGCTTGTGGTTCGGCCATGGTGGAAGTGCGTGTTCAATGAAAGTGAATTTACTGAAGCGCTCGCGATCTAGGATATGTGTGACAATCGACTGAAGTGACGGTTTTGTAACGCGTCGTGACGTATGCTTACTTGATCACAAACGAAGGAGTTGGAGTATAAATGGTATCTTAATTTTATCTTTGCCAACGAAATGATACAAGGTGTGCGTATACGTATGCTGTATGTACAGTACTACATGTCGCCGCAGCTGAGGAAAGTCCGAGGTGACATGGCAATCACTATGATCATGAATCAGCATAGAGTTTGACTTCGCCCCACAACACTTGCACCAGACGCACAGCTGGTGCAAGCATCCCGCACAATAGGAATATTGAATACTCACAAGGAAGTAATCCGGTACACGTCGTGAAACGAGTGGCTCGCCGGCTCGCGGCGCTGGGTCGAATTGTAGGCTACGAAGATGAATCTAAGTCAGCTTTGATACCACAGCAGAGGACGTCGGTAAGTGCTTACAAGCTGTAGGAGAGTTTTTCGTCAATCTCCATGATTGCGGCTTGATTACCACAGCGGTAGCAGTAGTTGGGTGCGGAGAAGATGGTAACGACATTGCGGTCTTGGCCCCAGTTATAGCCTGTACCATTATGGCTGTCGTGTGAGAGAAGTACGGAGACAGAGAGCACACTGGATCTGACCTTCCATGACCAGCTGGTGGGCGCGCGCCACCAACGTCAAACCATTGTTATGGTTGAAGGCTTCACTGATGTCCTGCCCGAAGGTGTAACCAGCACCTCTGGGCGAGATTCCCCAGCCGCATCGATCGTCGGGGTCTGACCAAAGCAAATCACACATGGGTCCTTCGTGCGGCACCTCTTGCACACGATCTATAGACCGCACGTGATCTAGGGTATCTATGGATGGTGACAGACCTCCATGCAAGCAGAAGATCTGCGGATGGAAAGAACGTGCATCGATATCAATGGAGCGCGCAGAACATCCAAACAGTGAAAACGCACCTGGTTTTCGATGAGGGCGGTGAGGGGGAGGTAGTCGAAAAGGTCAGTGAAGAATCTCCAAACGTTGGCGTTGCCGTATTTCCGCAAGCACTCGTCGTAAAAGCCGTAGACTTGCGTGATTTGTCGGGATTCGTGATTTCCACGGAGGATGGTGACACGGTCGCGGTACCGCAGCTTGAGAGCAACGAGGAGTGTGACGGTCTCGACAGAGTAGTAGCCTCGGTCGACGTAGTCACCCATAAAGAGGTAGTTTGTGTCAGGTGAGTTGCCACCGATCCGGAACAGTTCAGATAGATCATGCTAGGGCACGGAGATGGTCAGAAAGTGAAGTAAACAAGGATTTTCATGGAAAGCAAAGGATAACGCGGAGAGTGGAAACACGCGAAACGGAGACTTACGAATTGGCCATGTATATCCCCGCATACGGTCACAGGACACCTCACAGGCTGCACGTTGGACTCCTCCATCAAGATCTCCCGCGCCTAGAATAAAGCAAAGACGACGTTTAGCATCGCTGAGGGCAGTTTGGTCGGCCAAACGAGCGAGGACGATGTGGACGACGGAGCCTCTTATCGCAGGAGGCATCTGGCGGAGCCCGTACCTTGTCGCATAGTTTCTTCACATCTGCCTCTGTCAACTGCTTGCACTGGCTTAGCTGTGCGATCCAGCCGTCTACTTCGTGTTCCATGCTTTTGAGATGGGCAAAGTCGTTTGTTGTGGTTTCGGTCTAAGGGCTGGGCTGGAAATGATGTGCGTGTTGGCTCAACCCTCCAAGCTGCCGTGACACATTCCCTGCCCAAGTGTCACACAATGTCATCTGTGACAGGTAACATCTTTTGTGACATCAATCCTCGGCTCTGCCTCACCTCGCAGCTTCCCTCTTGACTCGCTCAAAACCGCGCTCAGTCGCGGATTCCATCTTTCTCTTTCTCTCGTACCACCACCACCTACGGGAACAAGCACCCGTCGTTGAAGTACTCAGACACCAAGGAACTCGAATTTTGCGCCAGTTTTACACAGAATGCCAAAGGTGGGGCATCAATCACGTCTCAGACGAGACACAATACTGATCGAGGGAATATTTGCAGAACAAGGGAAAGGTCAATACCCCGCAGCTCACTTTCCGCGAATCCAGAAACTAATCGTCTGCCTTCACCACTATACAGGGAGGAAAGAACAGGAGACGTGGAAAGAACGAGAACGACGATGACAAGCGAGAACTTGTTTTCCGTGAAGACGGACAGGAATACGCCCAAGTCATCAAGATGCTTGGAAACGGTCGGTTAGAAGCCCAGTGCTTTGACGGAGAAAAGCGACTGGCACATATCCGTGGAAAGATGAGGAAGAAGGTGCGTGATCAGGCTTTTCTCACCCGCTGTATATTTCTCACTCGCTGTTTGCGCTCGTCGAACAGGTCTGGATCAACAACGGAGACATCATTCTTATCTCTCTACGAGACTTCCAAGATGACAAGGCAGACGTCATCGTCAAGTATACAGCCGATGAGGCTCGTAGCTGTACGTTCGCCTGCGATATCCTAAGTTGACAAGATCTGACAGTCGATTTCACAGTGAAAGCGTATGGCGAACTGCCGGAGAACGCGAAGATCAACGAGACCGAGACGTTCGGCGAGGAGGAGGGCGAATGCACGTTCGAGTTCGGAGACGAAGAGGAGGTCGACATCGACGACATCTGATTGTCTAGACTTTTTCACCCATCTGTAGCTCTATCCCAGCATCGGTAAGTCTCTAGCCCACAATCTATGCATTTAAACTCTTGCTCACTGCATGACAGATGTATGATGTATCATTCGCTTTTTTGCCACGCACTCTTCATGTTTTCTCACGTTCCATGATATTGTTTATGCACGCGTTCGTTTTCTCCGCAAATGGTTGTCCAATGGCTGAGACGGAGTTTGAGTCTGGTATGATTTTGTTTTTACGCTTGATTAAATTTAGCAGGACACTTTCCAAGTGTACTACTTGGCTAGCCGTCTACTTTTTCCCTTCACTCAACAGCTCGAAAGCCTTGACACCTCGCTGGCCTAACAACGTCGCACACGCCACTGCCGAAGCTCCCGCTCGGACCATTCTCTGACGAGCTTCCGGAGTCGTTACACCTCCAACGCCAATAACCTTTATTCTTCGTACAGCCGGATCTTCGTGCTCAGCGAATATCTTGGAGAACGAGTACACATTACCCAGTGCGAGAGGATGCAGAGCTTCTCCTCCCAGCCCTCCCAAAGCGGTCGGTAGAGCGAACTCATTCGTCTCTGCGGCTTCGTTGTTTGTTTCGTCAGCGAAAAGTAGGCAGGACCCAAGCGTGTTTGTGCACGTCACAAATGCGAACGGGTTGATAGTATCGATACCATCCGACTCTGGTTTCGGTCTCGAATAAGTCGCCAACCGACGTACAGCGTCCTGGAAACGTGTCGAATAGAGGTACGGCGGGAGTTTGAGCCCGATGGTCAGCGATGGATCTGAATAGTACGCAGAGGCGAGGACGTCCAGGAATGGGACGAGGAACGAGAAGTTGTACGCCGGTGGGGGGAAGTCTTTGATGTTCGGGCAGGATGTGTTGAGCTCGATTGCGACGAGCGTCGCGGGGTTGAGGATCCCGACGGCTGGTCGTGAGTGGCCGAGGTGGAATTGGTGTAGTCTGCTCCGGAGCTCTTCGATCTCTACTACCATCTCTTGAAGGACTGTGGAGGACGATGAGGTTATGCTGATCAGGACTGGCTTCGTTGGCCAGGCTCCAGATGGGGTTGGATTGGTTAATAGATCGTACACCCATTTGATGTAGGATCGTAGAGGATGTGGTGAGTATCCATAAGAGTTGAGTGAAGTTGTTGTAGAGCCGGAGAAGGCTACCTGTGAAAGCCAATGTTTGAGATCAATTCCGCAACCTTGCTTCAGTGGACGAGTGAACTGACTGTATGGGTCTCATCCTGGCCGAAGCCATTCAGAGTCGCTGTACGAGTAGTGATAGCCCCCGTATACGGGCTATCGTACAGCTCACGGAGCTGGTTCCAGTCCGAGGCCCATGCACACGATGAGTTGAGCAACGGCGGATTTATGTCGATGGTGTTTATCGCGACCATCCTTCCAAATCCTATGAATGAGGCACGTCAGCATCGCTATATTTAGTGCTACGTAGAGAAGGATGAAACATACCTGGGGTAGATTAAGGTGGAGACGCAGGGCCACGGACGAAAGCTAAATTCCCCGGTATTTATGTGGAACCTGAATCTCGCAGATACCGCGGTTATCTTATCATTATTTCACAACCCCGCGGCCAGACTCTAGATCACAAAGGTTTAGCTTGACAATGTTGACATGTCGCAAATTGGACACTCACACCCATATCTTTATCCTCTTCTGACTCATAAAATTCGAGGAAGCTCGACAACCTTTCCTAGAACCGAACTGTGGCATGCAGGTCAATATTCCTTGAGAGACAGCTCCTGGCAGGGTGGGTGGCACGATTCAGATATGAAACCCCCAGGCGCCGGGGTACTTGAACTCTCCGCTGGCTCACACGCGGTGGTCGCGGTCACCCATTACACGCCTACCCTCAGAGCTCCTGAAGTTGTCCAGTAATCTCACCATGTCAGAGAAATCTCAAGTCGCCAAGCTGCTTGTGCCCGTTCCAGATCTCACAGGGAAAACTGAGCCACAAGGCCTCGACCTCAGCGAGAGCCAGCAGACAGCGGTGGAGGAGGTTCTCGCTCATTTTGACAAGCCGGATTATAGGCTTCCGGTGAAGGGCGAGTTGGATGGGACGTTGTCGGAGGAGGAGAAGTTTTGGTTGGTGAGTGTGTCAGCGTTCCATAGACCTTTCGCGCTGAGGCTAATGAGTGCTCTGTGGTACCCTCGGTAGAGTTATGAGTGCATGCTTAGGTACGTTCTCGGTTTGCGTTACTTGTGCAGAATTCTAATCAATGAACGCCAATCACTAGGTATCTACGTGCCACCAAATGGCATGGTTCGCAAGCTGCCATCAAGCGTCTGGAAGAGACTCTTCTGTGGCGTCGCGAATTCGGACTGTACGATGAGCGCTGCAGTGCGAAGAATATTGAACCCGAGGTGAGCTCAGTTATGTGACTACCTTATTTACTGTACACCGGGTTCTCACTGCGAAGACATCCCCAATGGTACACAGGAAGTCACTGGCAAGCAAGTGATCTATGGCTATGACGTCGACGGAAGGCCCGCGCTATACATGTGTCCCAGCAAGCAAAACACAGAGGAAAGTATACGGCAGGTTCAACATGTAGTTTTCATGTTAGAGCGGTGTATAGACATCATGGGTCCGGGAATTGAGTGCGTCAACTACTATTCCGGCGACGGTAGACCTCAATGCTAATCTTGACTGGCCACTCGTAGGTCACTTGTGCTTATGATCGACTATGCAGAGAAGTCTAATAAGTCGCCCTCGTTCCACCAAGCCCGTCAGGTGAGTATACTATCACACAAACCCCCTAACCATACTGAACATCAAGCACAGGTCCTCCACATCCTCCAAACCCACTACCCAGAACGTCTCGGCCGCGCTCTCATCATCCACATGCCCTGGATCCTCAACGCCTTCTTCAAACTCGTCACACCACTCATAGACCCCGTCACCCGCGACAAGATGCGTTTCAACCCCAAGGTCATTCAAGACGGGTTGTTCCTCGCGGACGGGGTGTGGACCGACTTCGGCGGTAAGGTTAAGTTTGAGTACGAACATGAGGTGTATTGGCCGCATTTCATTGAGTATACGACGGAAAGGAAGAGGAAGTTGTTGGAGAGCTGGAGGGCACTTGGTGGTAAGGTCGGGCTGAAGGAGTGGGATGTGAAGCAGGCCGTTGCGACTTCTGCAGAGGAAAAGAAGTCGCAGGAGGCTGGGAGCGCTGTGTAGGTGGCGAGAGTGCGTGCCTGTCGAAAGCCTTGGAAGAGTTGTCGGATCTAGAGTTTATATAATATACTTCAGGTACAGTAATAGTCATCTTCATGAGGAGGAATAGAACTCTTGCATTACATCCGCTGTGAACGTAGGATGGGAGTATAGTTACATGCATTAGGGTGTCCGTATGAATACTACTGTAACTCCGTGGGTGTCCAGAAACAAAGTGAAACCATTAGCACAACACTCCCCTCAAAAGCCCCATACCTTCCGCTGATAATCCAAAATGATAGGAAGAAGGTCCCAGAGGCCGAAGTCAGGCCAGTAACAGTCAGTAAACTGAATCTGCGTATTTTCGCAGCACTATTAACTTCGCGATTAGACCAGAGAACCGAGCAAACGTGGCGCATTTATGGACTGACCTGCCACGTAAAAAAGTCGCTCAGACGTTTGACACCACTTGTTCGTACAAGTATGTCCACCGGCGG